>CALYDF020001727.1:0-29499 GCA_944474145.2 Dicrocoelium dendriticum
CTTCTAGTGGCTAGTGGATACCTTAAGTGTCCCAGGATAAGTCAACGGACTACAAATGAATGTGACGCAGACAGTCAAGAAGAATGAAGGTTGGGGATGAAAGAGGGTGGCACTTAGCAAGCTCCGAATATGCAGAGCTACGTGGAGCCCTCGACCACTAGTTGCTACTAAGTAGAAGTGCTGAGGTGAAGAGGATCTACAGAAAATGGCGCCACGAGAAACTTTCACTGGCCTGTTGTAGCCACTGCATTAGACATTTTGGTCACAAGTTGATTCCTACAGTGTCACAGAACACATCAACACGCCAGTGAGGGTAAGTGATACATACAATCTGAGAGCTTACAGGATGTGAAAACAAGGGATGTCTCCCAGTAACTCCAGATAAGCTCAGAGATATATAGAGCGTACAATGAGTCTCTGCAGTAAAAGTAATAAAGATAAGAACAAAGGATACTTGTGCTAATGGAGGCGTGAGTTAACATCCGGGGATGCATGCCGCTGCAGCCCCAGAGGGTGGCCTTAAATAGGGCCGGATTACCGTTCGCATGAGCACGCATGAAGGGAAATTGGGTTAGGAAAAAGGCTAACGCACATGCGGAAGGTACATGTATAACGCTCCCAGTCTCTGTTGTACGCCGCACATAGCTGATGAAGCTATCTGTTGTATATACAGCACTTAACCTGGTGAATGGCTTCTCCGCTGGTTCTTGGTCCATCTTCTGTATCGCAAAGGATGCACGCGTTTTCGTTCTTGTTGGCAGGTTGCAATATCATTGCTCTGGCGCGTTTATTCGCAATTTTGTACACCGCAGAAGTGTCAGTGAGGCTGCGTCGGACGTACAGCCGGTGCGGGTGTTCCATCTACCTAGGCGATAGCGACTGCTGCATTAGGTAGCTTGGGGCGGTGACATTTTCGTATGGTGTCAGCCTGGTTAAGCTGGCCAGAAAGTCAGTTGCTAACTGACACCAAGCTATACCTAAGTAGTGACGTATTCAGGCTGTTTCGGTAGAAGTGGTACGCCTCCAGGAAAGTAGTTGTACCCAGACTGGTCATGGCAACGGGTATATCACCGAACAGCCAGTTGGCACGGGACAACTTATCCTCCCTCGTTAACACCATCGACGGGGAGCCAGATGTAGATGGCAACGGTTGAAGTTCACCTGAGGGCGTTTCGCAATCAGAGATGGGAATCTGATGGTCCCGCAATAACCAACAGCTTCTGTGCATAAGCAAGGTTATGTCGGCGATTAACTGCCAGCAACCCGCACTATGTGTGCGCATGTCATATCCCGCTGACTTTCGAAGGAGCAATCACAGCTCATTTAAGTACCCATCAAAACGGTTGCCTTCGGTCACCCTTGGCTAATACCTCATGCCAGTGCCGTTAGGTCGTATTCATTTGACCGGCCCTGAAGCAATGTGTCGCATAAATATGCCAGCAGCATAAGAAGATAGACAATAAAGCGCCTACTTCACCTGCCCAGTTCCCGGAACAGCGTGTGGGTGCGCCATCCGTAACTGGGATACAGACGTGGACCAACACGATTATGTACCGCCTTTATTTGCCATACAGTGCCAAAGAATGTAACAACCACAGTTCACCAGCTGCGTGGCATCCTCAAGCAGCACGCCCTCGTATTTCGCCACTACAGAGGTCACAGGTGCAGGAACGAAAAATAGGAATGGCAATTGCGAACTATCCCTTTCTACACATCCAGCGCCATCCATACGCAACACTTCTGCAACCGCGGTTACAACGTTTCCCTTAGACATCCCACCTAAGCGATGGCTTATAGAAGAGAGGCCTTGTAGCTTCAAACGTTTGTTATAACTTCCAACATGGTGTCTCAGTTCTGCGGTATTACGGAAGGACTGCATCAAATCCAACCCCTGCCGCTCCGCCTCGGGATTCAAGCTCCGATTACTAAGGTAGAAAATTGGATCCCCCAAGTGAAACTTATGTTTATGCCCCAAACAAAGCCAGCCTATCTCATAGGAAATGCCCTTCGCACTGATGGCTATGCTCGCTTTGCAACCGAAGCTGACATACCTATGCAACATGAAGTACACATAAACCAAGTTCACGCTTACCCACTGCCAACTACTCCCTTCCGACTTCAATGGACGAAGCTTTTGTACCCATTGGTTCCGCATCCTTTTGGGAAGCTCTTGCCCAGACCTAATCTTATGCGACACAGCGGTCAAATCAACACATTTATAAAAATTGGCGCCCTCTGAAATTGAAAGAGCCTCAAATCTTCCTCGAATTCATCAAATGCGGTATACTATTGACAAAATGTAGTGCGGAACGCAGCAACATCCTCCACAACGATTGCTGCCATTGCAGCTCAGCCGAAACGACCCCCGCGCCCTAAAACAAATACCCTTTCGTGCGTCGCAAAAGCATGTAGCACTATGTTCGATTCCCTCAAATCAATAGACGTATAATGAATGCTTATCGTTCCTTAATAGTCTATTTCAAAACATTCCTCCACGGCAGCCAGTACAGCAAACAAAACCGCCCCCAAATTACGGTCAGCTGTTTTCGATTAATCCGAAGCTCTCAGCTTCGCTGTGTACGGTGCCGTTCAGCCTACATGCGAAACGAATATTAGACTCGGAATTACTATCGAACGTCTATTTCCATCATGCTCGACGTGTGCCAAATGTATAGCGCACTCTACGTCTATTACTATTATTGTCTTATCCACACATTCTCTCCTGTACTACTCTTACCATCATTTTGTTTTTGTTGACTTCTTTCTCTTAGCGTTTATTCTATTTACGTGGCCGGTACAGCGGGGACTGCTAGTGCAGACCGTGTATGCGGTGAATGGTTGACCGTTATGATTCGTGGGTATTGGTTTGGCTCTTCTCGGTTTCAAATAGCTCCCGCAAACTCCATCCTGGTTCAACGACGCATTGAAGAAGGAACACCCATAGGACTTTTCCTACCGTTTCTGTCCAACTTGAACGTGAGCTCAATTGTGATTAGAGTGAGTTGACTCATTCCGAGTTTTTGCGTTTACTGAGGGACTGAGACCTTTCTAGTAATTTTTCAACCACTACCTAGATTAGTGACCTCGCCTATTTTGAGCACATACTTTTCTTATTCGCGTGGTCCTTTCTACTCCGGAGGAACGCACCTCATCACTGCGGTGTGCATTCAAGCTTCAGGGTACTGGTGTCAGCGTTCAGCCGGACCTACCACTGACAAACAGATTGAAGTTAAAGAAGGCTATCAGAGACCGAAATACTAGACGGGCCGCTGGTGAGCAAGGCCTCCGTCTGGTGGGTTTTCAGATGGTCAGCCGAAAGTTATTTTCCGCCCTATCAGAATCGCTCCTGATGGCGCACGACAAAGGGATGGTCATGCCGACTTCCTTGAGGTAGTACTTAGCAACGTGCGTAGCCTAAGGAACAAGGTGCACAAGTTGGGTCTACTTGTAGACAAATCCGGTCCCGACACACTTGCTTTCGCCGAAACGTGGATATCTCCCGATGTCACGGACGGTGAGGTGTTTACCTAGCTACACGCTGCTTAGAACTGATCGCTCCGTTGGTCGCCAAGGCGGAGGCGTTGTACTCTATGTGAGCTGTAACAGATATGTTGAGGACTTGCACCTTCCAGTCGTGGGATCAGACTGTTGAATCCCTATCGGCTGTTTTGTGCACTTCCTCTACATAGTTTACAGTTGTAGTGATATACAGAAGTCCTGGAGCTTCCTCCAGGGGATACTTGACTAAATTCTCACTCATTCTACGAATAGTGTTTAGTTCTAGGGGATTTCACCCTCCCGGAAGTCTGTTGGGCCGAAATTTCTGGCAATTCGGCATCAGGAATATTCGGTGCAGACTTTCTCGAACTGACTCTCCAAGTGCGTTTGCATCAGCTCGTGGACTTCCCCACTAGATATATGGACAACCAAACACCATCTGATTTAGATCTGGTTTTCGCTAAGTCCCTGGACTCCGTGACTGACGTTTCATACGGTGCATTCTAGGGTCCAGCGATCACGCCTGCATATCCTTTCGATGTGATCTGTCAAGGCACCAATAGACCGCCGTTAAATTACTTCGAAGATTTGGCGACCGGATTTTAGTGCAATGCAAACTACGGCTTCAGTTTTTACTGTGAGATCGATGACTGATTCTGTCCAGTTAGCCTAGGATAATTTTACGGCATACCTTACGGAAGTTTCCACTCCCTATATTCCACTCATGAGGAAAAGAGGGTTAAAGGCACAGCCTCCATGGATAGATGCCACAGGCAAGTACCTACTCAAGAAAAGGTCTAGGTACTGGGGAACCTACCAAACAGCTTTATCAGCCAGTACCTAGGAGTTACAGTCACTATAAATAAATGTAAGCAACCTCTTAGAAATGTTCGTCTCCAGTGCGAGCACGGTTTAGCGGACTCGGCCGCAGCTAATTACATGAAGCTTTTTGGCTTACGTTGAAAGACGCAGCAGGGCAAAACTGTCTATACTAACGTTATTGCGAGCAGACAGGACCCGTGCGCAAACTATGACAAGGCTTGTATACTGCGTGATCAGTATACTGGGGTCTTTGCTCGGGAGACCTCTTTACCACAGATTGAATCGGTCTCAATAGTTCCAGAAGATTCTTGCGTAGCTGTTTAGCATAACGGAGACTCAGGTCTTCGAGCTACTGCAAGGCATTTATTCCTCTAAAGCTTCTGGTCCTGATTCGATTCATCCGAAGCTGTTGCATGCATTGGCCACTGAGCTAAGTGGTCCTCTGACTTGCGTTTTCAAAATCACTGGACAGCTGCATGCTAGCTTCGGAATGGAAGGAGGCACTTACTCAACATTTGTACAAAAGGCGTCCAATTTTGCTTTAATGGGGATATGTATACCTCAAATTTAATGCGTGGCAAGGAGTAGTCCTCTCGGACCGATTCTGCCTGACATCTTTATGGGTCACTTGGAAAGTAACTTATTACGCGATGTCATTGGGGCAACACACTTTTACACGAGGTATATTGACGTTACTTTTGTTGTAGTTGACACTGTCCAATAAGCGAAAGTCCTGTTGGAAACGTTAAACAAATGTCATCCTAACATCAAGTTCACTATGGAAAGTGAAGCAGGGGTTTCATTTCCTTTTCTTGACGTTTCACTTAAAAGGAGAGCAGATGGTTCACTCATAAGATCAATTTACCGGAAACCAAGCTGGGCCGGACAATACCTACATTTCAACGTTTACTGTTCTATGAACTATAAACGATCCCTAGTTCTAACTTGTTTTGTTAGAGCAAACCGAATATGCTCTGAAGAGTCAATCGAGGCTGAATTACGATACATCGAATCTAACCTACGCAATAATGGCTATCCTAATAAATTCATCGCCAGGTATGGTAATGAGGTTGCTAAGAAAGAAACACGAATGGATGTCCCAAAGCAAAAGGTCTTCATCACGCTACCATGCAAAGGGGAACAGCATAACAGAAGATTGTGCTACCGATTACGCCAAGCCATAAAGGGTGCTACTACAAAGCTGAGCTCGTGTTGTTACCACTCTGCATTTCCGGAGCTTGCTAAGTGCCACCCTCTTTCATCCCCAACCTTCATTCTTCTTGACTGTCTGCGTCACATTCATTTGCAGTCCGTTCTCTTATCATGGGACACTTAAGGTATCCACTAGCCACTAGAAGGCTTCACCCCAATGCCATTGCTAGTCGCGGATACTCTCTATCTCACCGTGTATCATTATCAGTTCTTCGCGTTACCTACGTCACCACTTTCCAGCTGCAGCTAGTCACTGCAGGTAGCATACATATCTACGCTAGAAGCCACTCTGCATCTCTCCAACTTACTCTCTTGAATTGTTAGCATAACATACCTTCACTGATTTGTTGACTTCTTCTGTCACTGTAAGTATCTAATAAAAAAACTAAAAGGCTCAATGGAATTCCGTTGCTGCCCACTGGTTCTCTCACTTAGCACAATTATCCTTCGTTCTTCTTATCTTCATTAAGTTTACTGCAGTGATTCATTGTAGGCTCCAAATATCTGCGCTTATCCGGAGCTACTAGAATACATTCTTCGTTTCTTCATCCTGTAATCTCTCAGAATATCTGTATCACTCACCTTCGCTGGCTTGTTGATGTGTTCAGTGACACTGTAGGAATCCACTTGTGACCAAAGTGTCTAATGGAATGGCTACAGCAGGCCACTGATTGTTTCTCGTAACGCCATTTTCTGTCGATCCTCTTCACCTCAGCAATTCTAGTTAGTAGCAACCAGTGGTCGTAGGCTCTATGCATCTCTGCATATATCCGGAGCCTGCCAAGTGTAACCCTCTTTTATCCCAACCTTCATTCCTTGTGACTGTCTGCGTCACATTCATTTGCTGACCGTTGACTTATTCTGGGACACTTTAGGTATCCGCTAGCCACTAGACGCCTACACCCCAATGCCACTGCTAGTTGCGGATACTCTCTATCTCGCTTTGTATCATTATCAGTTCCTCGTATTACTTATGTCACCACTTTTCAGCTGCAGCCAGTCATAGTAGTTAGCATGCATATCTACGCTAGTAGCCACTCTGTATTTCTCCCACGTACTCGCTTGAATTGTTAGCACCACATACGTTCAAAGGTTTGTTGACTTCTTCTGTCACTGTATCTAATAAATAACTAGAAATTTCAACGGAATTCAGATGCTTTCCGCCGGTTCTCTCCCTTAGCACAATTATCCTTCGTTCTTCTTATCTTCAATACGTTTACTGCAGATATTCATTGTAGGCCCCACACATCTTTGAGCTTATCTGGAGATACTAGGAGACATTCCTCGTTTCTCCATCCTGTAATCCAGATTGTCTGTATCACTTACCTTCGCTGGCTTGTTGATGTGTGCTGTGACACTGTAGCAATCCACTTGTAACCAAATAGCCTAATAGACTGGCTCCATCAGGCCACCGATATTTTCTCGCAGCGCCATGTTCTGTCCATCCTCTTAAACCTAAGCACTTCTGCTTAGCAGCAACTAGTATTCGTAGGCTCCACGCATTTCTAGAGCTTGCTAAGAGCCGCTCTCTTCTATCTCGAACATACTTTGTGACTGTCTGCGTCACATACATTCGCTTTTTGCTGATTAATTATGGGTAATTGTGGGCATACACTAGCAACTAAGAGGCTTCATGCAAATTCCATTGCTGATCACTGATACTCACACTTACAGCGACCCTAACTGTTCCTCGTCTTACCTCTGGCTCCCGTGTTTAGCAGCAGTCCTTCTTCATAAGCTACTATCATCTTTGCACATATACTGAGCTGCTAAGGTCCACACTTTATCCCTCCAATTTTTAATCCCCGCGGACTGCGTGCGTCACATACACTTGCTGTCTGTTGCCAAAATCAGGTGTCCACTAGCAATTATAAGGCCGCACCTAAATGCCATTGCTCGTCCGCGACAACTTATTGACGGTAGTACAGCTATCTCACGGGCTTCTCCCGGCTCAGGCCTCCTTAATTATACTCCATTAGCACCACCGCATGTTTCGATTAGCTGCACGTCGATGCATCGTAGTCTATTATGCTCTAACTATCTAACAACTTCTTTGTATGCTTGCGCTTTACTTGTCCGCTGTCGTTCCATCATGAAACCTCTCTTAACTTTCTTCTGTCGTGCAAGCATATCCAGGTATTCAGCGTAAGCCGCTCTTTTGCTTCACATTTCTGGACCTTTATCTACCCATTACTTGCTGTATTGTCTTAGGCATTTTTTACCTGCAATACTCCAAGTCTCGGGCTAGCCGTCCGTGGCTCTATCCAGCTTGGCACTATTCCCCCAGCACTCTGGCTGCTGCGTTTAGGCCTCAGGTTCTGATATCCTCAGCAACCTTAATGTACGCATGTATTCTGGATATTTGCTGTGCTTCCGTCAATTAGCCCTTCTTAGCTTTTTAATTCGGCACTCTCTCACCTGTGCAGTACAGAGACGCCCCTTAGCTTCTCATTTACGAGTGTTCATTCCTCAATTATTCGCCGCTATTTTTACGAAACTTACTCATGTATGAGTCCAACAGACTCACTGGCTTTCCCTGGGTCAGCATAATCTACGCTCACAGCGAATCTTCCCACGCAACAGTTGCACCACAGCAAACTGATCCTGTGTTTTCTTTGCTCAACGGCGCAACGCTCCGTATCCAAGGTATACGGTAGCAACCAACCTATAGGGCTTTGCTTCCGATGAATATTCAAAAGACACTTTTAGCATAATCATTGTTACACATTGTACATCATATGTTTCCTCTAAATGTTAGACCATGGTAAATAAATAATGCTTGTTCCCACGTCTGTTCTTTGCGGCCAAGTTTGTCTCTCACCTTTCCGTTCTCCGAGGTCTGGAACTTCTTAGGGACCTGGGATCGGGCCGTGAAGGAGCTTGTGCCTGGGACAGGACATAGAAACCCCCAAGGACCTACATAGAACACGGCTGTACAACAAGTGGATAAAAATGCACTCACTACCACGACCGTCGTCCAGTAATGGTAGTTGGACATTACGCCTTCATACTGCTGCGAAGTATACATAATCCTGAGAAATCTAGACGCAAGAATCGGACGTTTTGCTCAACTAGACACGAAGATGACATAGGTCTAACCCTCCATAGGCCTCAGCCATTATGGCTGCCCCGACCAAAAATAACCTGTTCAGCTAACAGAGGAAATTAGAAGGCAATTGACGGCGGTTAACCGAGGGTTAAACCAGTCGACAATCTGCTCTGCCAGTTTTACATAAGTGTACAAACGGATTTCTGACAGTGTTTCAGGACGTGGTGGGTTTTCGCCTGGCAAGCGTTCTCCCTATAAAAAGCCACAAATGTCCGCTTAACAACACTGCGACATGGCGGATGTGACTCGCCACTGAATAAAGTCACTGCCCACAACTACATACTGGCCAGCCGACCTGAATCCTAATGTAATATTTTCCTGACAAGTTTTCTCTACAAGCGGAATGCCCAGCCTGTTTACACTACGCACACTAGAATCCAACTTGATGTCATGCATTGACGAATTTATACTCAAGATTAATTTAACAATTTCCAAAGCTTGCACAACTTTCGGCTTACTGCCGATTACATACATAGCAACGTGTTTGCTGCGAAACATACTTGCTTGTAAACGTTGATCATGCCTGGTCTGGTGTGTCTCGGAAATTCGAGAATATACTATTTATTTATTTATTAAGAAGCCGTTCCAAGAATCCAACTTGGATAGACCTCAATCTCAGGTTACCGCCTCATGTGTTTACCAATTCACCTGTACTTGTAGTAGCATGTACATTGGCCGAACCGAAAGAAGGCTATCAACTAGGATCATGGAACATGTTCCAAGGAACCCGGCAAATAGTAGACCTAAACTCTCTGCCAGCTCCATCGCTCAGCGTCTGCTCGATTGTACCTTGTGCGGAAACCCAAGTGACGCATTCAAGGTTATCAGCAGAAAAAACAACGCGAGCTTGCTTCGATTTGCTGAAGCCTCGGCCATCCGACGGATGAAACCGAACCTTTGCAAACAGGTAGACTTTGTGGCCAGTCTTGCCTTGCCCTGGTAAGACGCAGGCAATGACCTTGGTATGCTCAGTGTTTTATTGATTTCCTATTGACCCCTTTTTTCAATTGCATTCCGTTACTCTTGCCACGATTCGTCTGTAAGCGGCTGAATGAGAAGATGCGAAATAATCTGAATTCAGGTTATCCCGCAAAAATGCTGTTCGTTCTTGCTCTTGTGAAATTATCTGTCCACTTTTCAAAGGCGCTGACAGCTCTGTGCTCTCAAACTACCGGCTTGTCATGTAGGCAAGGGTAATAGTCAAGTTGTTTGAAATGCTGGTATGGCATTCAGTGGAGAATCACTTAAATAGAATAAACCTCAGTGTTGCGCAACATGGATTTCGCAAGCGATTTGCATGTCAGACTAATATACTTGTAGCTCGTGAAAACCGGACCGAAGCGGTAGACAGTAACCACGCTGTAGAAGTGCTGTTCGTGGACTTATCGACAACTTTTGACACTGTTCTACATCTACGGCTCGCAATAAAGTTGAGCTCTTACGGGATACCTTGTCGCGCCGTTCAATGGGTATCTGCCTTGAGGGATGGAACGGTGCTTACGGGTGGGGCGAAGCCTTTCTCTCAGGCAAGCTGTCTTTAGTGGCATCCCACAGGGCTCGGTATTGGGGCCAATGTTGTTCGCGATCTATGACTTGCCGGGAGAGCTAGGGATGTGGTCACTAGTGTTTGCTGACGACCTTAAGCTCTGGAATATTGCGGATATCCCGGGGGCCCTGAGGCAATTCAGCATGTCTAGACTAGGCTCTGGGAATGGTCTACCTTATGGTTGATGACCATAAATATAGCCAAGTCTCTGTTTACCGAATCAGAGCTGCTAATCCTCCCACCCGGTATGTTATCTGCGGTGGTGAACTCCCCTTTGTCACTCAGCAGGTCGATTTATGAGCCGTACACGCATCAGCACTTCATTCTGGCGACAATGGGAAGACGGCTGCTTGTCGTGGGTTACCTATGGTGTGGTTTAACCACCGCCTTTTCCCCATCCTAACGCCCAATTTGTTTGTGAAGCTGTTCTCGGCATTCGTCCTACCCCACCTGGAATATTGTATCCAGGCTTGTCCACCATGTCTTAACCGAGACTAAATGAACTTGGAGAGGGTGTTACGAGCGGGCACTCTTTTAGTGCATTGGCTACGGGGACAGACGTATCCTGAACGCTTGCTCAGTTTGGCGATGTACTCAATGCACTACCGAAGCATGGGAGGGGACCAGATTCTCACCTATTGTATTTTGACGGGTAAGATTGGCCCGGACTAGTCAGGGCTATTTTGTGTTGCAACGGTCGTACCGCTACTTCCACCGTCGCTTCGCTAAAGCAGCACGTAATGGTCACTCGGGATGCAATTATCCAAAAGGAACTCCGATTTCGCAACCGGGAAACGCCAAAGCCAGCCAGTAATGGCGACGGCTGTCGCTGACCAACTTCTCAGTCGCCTTCTGTACATGTTCGACTCAGCGACTAAACTAAATTTTTGCTCGATACGAGCTCAGAAAACAGCGTTATACCACGACCTTTGGCGAAACGCGCTCTGCAACAAGCACGACTTACATTACAAGGGCTAACCAGACTAAGATTGCGACACACGGCCAGAAGCTGTTGCACCTAAGCCTTGGTTTACGATTCAAATTTCCTTTTATATTTGCTATCTCAGATGTCCCAAACCCATAATTGGCATCAACTTTCTTAGCGAATTTGGCCTCGTTCTCGAGCTACGTTGAAAAAAGTTATGGGACGACAGCACTTCGCTCACTGTTCCTTGCCATCTCGCCCCAGTCAATTCCGTCGGACTTCGCGTACTCATGCCAGACAGTACGCCGTATTCATCATTGCTTCAGCAATTCCCGTCTTTGGTTCGTACTAATACCGACTTTACCGAGCCTAAACCCTAGGTTCGTCACCATAGCGTCACAACGTGTCCACTCGTGTCAGCCAAAGGGGGATGCCTCTCACCTCCCAAGCTCCAAACGGCTGAACGTGAAATCGAGCATACGATCAACCCCGGCATTATTCGCTCATCCAACAGTTGTTGGGCTTCCTCGCTTCGTCTTGTGCCAAAAATCCAGGGATTGGCGTCTATGCGGTGAGTACCGGGTACTCAACGCTTTTACCATTCCCGACAAATATCCTATCCCTCATATGCATGATATTTCATTGGGATTGCCTGGGAAATACATCTTTTCCAAGATTGACCTTGTATGAGCGTACCTTTAGATTCCAGTGGCACCTGAAGACATTGCTAACACGGCTGTTATTTCACCTTTCGGTTTGTACGAGTTCATTCTTATGCCTTTTGACCTTCGCATTGCGGCACACTCATTTCAGCGCTTCATGAACCAGGACCTCCTTGGCCTATACTTTCTTTTTATCTACATCGGCGATATCCTAATAGCCAGTGTTATGCAAGAAGAGCACTTGGATCGCGTTCGGCCACTATTCGGACGCTTTGATCATCACGGGATAACCATTAATCCTGATAAAGGTCTATTTAAGCAATCTGGCGTCTATTTTCTTGGTTACAAAATTGATAGCAAAGGCATCAGTCCTATCCCTGCGTAAACCCAGGCAATCATCGACTGTCCACTGCCTCAATCCGTTAAAAACCTGCGCCGATTCCTTGGCATGATTAACTATTACGAAAGATTTATTAAAAATTGTACCGCCGTTCTTCAGCCTTTGACTGATTTATTTAAAGGTAATCCAAAGTAGTCCACCATTACGCCAGAAGCCGAAGCCACGTTTGTTGCCACCAAGCAGAAGTTGAGCCAGGTAACTTCTCTGAGCAACTTGGACACCGACGAGAAAGCTACTCTACTTTTCCAAGACTGATGCCTCACAATCCGCTGTCGGTGCTGTACTACAACAACTAATCGGCAATGAGATTCAGCCGCTGTCTTTCTTTTCTCGGAAGCTACAGCTAGCACAAACAAGATATAGTACTTTCGGTCGCGAACTTCTCGCGATCTACTTGGCCGTCAAACACTTTCGCCAAGTCCTTGAACGACGACGTTTTGTAATCCTGACGGACCATAAGCCTTTGGTCTGCGTTTTTCGTACCGCTTTCGATCGCTATTCTTCAACAAACTTGACACCTGGATTGTCTCACACAATTCTTTGTCAATATTCGCTACCTCGACGGTCCAAATAATGTTGTCGCTGATGCACTTTCACGTGCTCACATACATCAGCGTTCGTCCTCTCCAATAGATCTTGACGGGATATCTGTTGTCAAGAGCATGGATCCTGAACTCGCTCAGCTTTAATCGAATACTACGTTGAAATTCTTGGAATCACCTATGTTAAACCCAGACGCAAGGATTCACTGTAGTGTTTCTACCGGTAATCCAAGACCGTTTGTTCCGGCGAACCGTCTTTGACGATTTTCGTGGACTATCGCATCCTAGCATTCGATTCACTGTAAAGTTAATTACTGCTCGTTATATCCGGCGTAGTATACGCTCCGATATCCGTCAATGGGCTAAACACTGTCGCAGCCGCCGGGGCAGAAAGTACACAGACGCTTTATATTTGCCCCGGAACATTCTCATTACCTGAGGCGCGTTTTAGACATGTCCACCTAGACCTAGTCGGACCGCTTCCTCCATCGAACAATTTCACTTTCATTCTGACTTGTGTTGCCCGCGTTACTCGTTGGCCGCATGCCATTTACGTGAGATATCTTCAGAAACTGTTGGTCGTGCATTTTCCGATTCATGGATTTGCTTCTTCGGTGTGCCATCTGCGATCAGCACCGATCGAGTATCTTAGTTTAGTTCCACCTTGTTCCGAGACCTGAGTCTTCTTTTGGGTTGTACCCACGTTCCGACAACTGCTTATTATCACGCTTCGAATGGCCTTGTCGAGCGTTTTCATCGACAGCTTAAAGCCGCCATAACAGCTAATTCACCGGACCTACGTTCTTCTGAAGGCATTCCAGCCGTCCTTCTTGGTATTCGTAATACCGTCAAAGAGGATATTGGATGCAGCCTTGCCGAACTCGTCTTTGGCACCACTCCCAGACTTCCAGGTGAGATGATTTTGGATTCCCGGGACACTGGTGAAGTGGATCCTGTGTCCTACGCCTAACTTCTTAAACCACACCTCCGAACAATTCGACCTTTATCTACTCGCTTCACTGCCCTCGAACAACGGATTCATCCGGACTCCCACACTTGTTCTTTTGTTTTTATTCGCATTGATGCAGTTCGAAAGCCTTTGACACCCTAATTATGAAAGTCTTTTCAAATTGTTGTCACGAAAGAATAAGTACTTCATCCTGGGGAGGAATGGATCGAAGGAATTTGTGAGCATTGACCGTCTCAAACACGATTATGTTGAGCCTATCTTTATTTTGACTGATCAGAAGTGGTTACACCCTGCTGGTCAACTGACTGCTTCCAGTGCTCCAGAACCTTTATGCGCGCGCTCAACGAATGATCCAAGCAAACACGTTCAGGACGTTCTGTGTCTTTGTCTTCCAAAATAGCTGAGTTTGTTTCCTAAATAATTATATCGAGTTTTACCTAACCACTTTACGCTCTAAGAGGGAAGTTACGTAGTGGTAATTAATCTTTCACATTTTGTCTTTCCTATCATCAATTTTATCATGACATCTTTTGTACACTTTGTTTGAAGTAACGATTACAATCTGCATTTTCGTGGCCCGCACTCCGTCCTGCAGATTTTTGGCTGTGCTGCTTCTGCGTGTCTACGGTGCCGTTCAGTCTGTTGGCGAATCGGATGTTAGACTCGAAATCACTATCGAACGCCTATTTCCATCTTGCTCAACGTGTGCCACAGGTATAGCGCTCTCTACGATTTGAACTCAATTGTGATTAGACGTTGAGTTAACTCATCCCGAGTTTTTGCGCTTACTAAGGGACTGAAACCTTCCTAGTATTTTTTCGACCACTTCAAGCCGTCCCATTTGGGCGTGGTTTTGATCACTCGCAGAGGCAAAATAAATAGCGTGATCTGTCTAGATACGCCACTAAATCAGTTTGTAACTCAATAGCACATCAGTTCCTTGCTTAAGTGGCGTTACCTAAGAAAAACGTAATTTCAGTCGCCGCCTGTGGCCATGGAGCCTTTCCATCACTTAACTTACTGCTCCTCAGGCATTCATATATGCAACTGACGCTTTCGCGTTAGTTTTTCTTTAGAAATACGCATTCCGTAACAAGTTCCGTATGAACATAGTTATGCGCATATCGCATGGCTTTTTGCCTATTCCTGCCACATACCTTTCCTCCTTTCATTGCATATTATTCTCACAGCCATTTCCGTTCTTGTCCACCTATTTCTCGAAGTACGCCAACCATTCTGCCCAGCCATTTCCCAGAAAAGAAATCACATAGGAGCATGTGTGGTAAGTAAAAGATTCATTTCCCCTTCAATTTAAGTGTATCACCCTTCATATACTCCCTTAAAGTGACTATTCTTCATTTTCTGACGAACGGAGTGCACTATTTGCGTATCCAATAACATAGGTCTAATTTAGACCCATGTATGCTATTAGAAAACCGGGCACCTGCTACCAAGGTTACAGTAAACAATGCTACTATAAAAGCTACAGGAACCCGATTCTTTTGTACATCCGCTACTGGATTACTTATGGTATTTGCAAATTAATTAACTACATAACAGTATCCTACGTTACCATTATACTCCCGGCTGTCCCTGTTCATCTTGTCCCACAAACCCGTTCCCGCCAGATGTGAGAGTCCTGGTCCCAACCTTAGCAGCTGACCTTCCAATTCTAGAAGTCGAAGGTCAGTAGAGACCCATAAATACAGTCAAGGTCCGCAGTAGTTGTACAGTGTCCGCTGGCGGCGATTAATATGTTCTTTTGTCAATGTCATTGGCGTTTTGCTTTTTTCTTTCAGTTGGGCTGGAAGTTTTGGGGAGCGGTAAATTGGTAATTTTGGAATTGCGTCTAGTGAGAAGATTATAACAGTGACCAAAATTCGACCAAAATGTGTCCAATTGGGACAACCGGGTGCACGAAAATTTGTCATTTAAAAGGCTCCATGGCCACAGGCGGCGACTGAAATTACGTTTTTCTTAGGTAACGCCACTTAAGCAAGGAACTGATGTGCTATTGAGTTACAAACTGATTTAGTGGCGTATCTAGACAGATCACGCTATTTATTTTGCCTCTGCGAGTGATCAAAACCACGCCCAAATGGGACGGCTTGAAGTGGTCGAAAAAATACTAGGAAGGTTTCAGTCCCTTAGTAAGCGCAAAAACTCGGGATGAGTTAACTCAACGTCTAATCACAATTGAGTTCAAATCGTAGAGAGCGCTATACCTGTGGCACACGTTGAGCAAGATGGAAATAGGCGTTCGATAGTGATTTCGAGTCTAACATCCGATTCGCCAACAGACTGAACGGCACCGTAGACACGCAGAAGCAGCACAGCCAAAAATCTGCAGGACGGAGTGCGGGCCACGAAAATGCAGATTGTAATCGTTACTTCAAACAAAGTGTACAAAAGATGTCATGATAAAATTGATGATAGGAAAGACAAAATGTGAAAGATTAATTACCACTACGTAACTTCCCTCTTAGAGCGTAAAGTGGTTAGGTAAAACTCGATATAATTATTTAGGAAACAAACTCAGCTATTTTGGAAGACAAAGACACAGAACGTCCTGAACGTGTTTGCTTGGATCATTCGTTGAGCGCGCGCATAAAGGTTCTGGAGCACTGGAAGCAGTCAGTTGACCAGCAGGGTGTAACCACTTCTGATCAGTCAAAATAAAGATAGGCTCAACATAATCGTGTTTGAGACGGTCAATGCTCACAAATTCCTTCGATCCATTCCTCCCCAGGATGAAGTACTTATTCTTTCGTGACAACAATTTGAAAAGACTTTCATAATTAGGGTGTCAAAGGCTTTCGAACTGCATCAATGCGAATAAAAACAAAAGAACAAGTGTGGGAGTCCGGATGAATCCGTTGTTCGAGGGCAGTGAAGCGAGTAGATAAAGGTCGAATTGTTCGGAGGTGTGGTTTAAGAAGTTAGGCGTAGGACACAGGATCCACTTCACCAGTGTCCCGGGAATCCAAAATCATCTCACCTGGAAGTCTGAGAGTGGTGCCAAAGACGAGTTCGGCAAGGCTGCATCCAATATCCTCTTTGACGGTATTACGAATACCAAGAAGGACGGCTGGAATGCCTTCAGAAGAACGTAGGTCCGGTGAATTAGCTGTTATGGCGGCTTTAAGCTGTCGATGAAAACGCTCGACAAGGCCATTCGAAGCGTGATAATAAGCAGTTGTCGGAACGTGGGTACAACCCAAAAGAAGACTCAGGTCTCGGAACAAGGTGGAACTAAACTAAGATACTCGATCGGTGCTGATCGCAGATGGCACACCGAAGAAGCAAATCCATGAATCGGAAAATGCACGACCAACAGTTTCTGAAGATATCTCACGTAAATGGCATGCGGCCAACGAGTAACGCGGGCAACACAAGTCAGAATGAAAGTGAAATTGTTCGATGGAGGAAGCGGTCCGACTAGGTCTAGGTGGACATGTCTAAAACGCGCCTCAGGTAATGAGAATGTTCCGGGGCAAATATAAAGCGTCTGTGTACTTTCTGCCCCGGCAGCTGCGACAGTGTTTAGCCCATTGACGGATATCGGAGCGCATACTGGGCCAGATGTAACGATCAGTAATCAACTTCACATTGGATCGAATGCTAGGATGCGATAGTCCAGGAAAATCGTCAAAGACGGTTCGCCGGAAAGACTGAAGAACAAACGGTCTTGGCTTACCGGTAGAGACATTGCAGTGAATCCTTGCGTCTGGGTTTAACATAGGTGATTCCAAGAATTTCAACGTAGTATTCGATCAAAACTGAGCGAGTTCAGGATCCATGCTCTTGACAACAGATATCCCGTCAAGATCTATTGGAGAGGACGAACGCTGATGTATGTGAGCACGTGAAAGTGCATCAGCGACAACATTATTTGGACCGTCGAGGTAGCGAATATTGACAAAGAATTGTGTGAGACAATCCAGGTGTCAAGTTTGTTGAAGAATAGCGATCGAAAGCGGCACGAAAAGCGTAGAAAAAAGGCTTGTGGTCCGTCAGGGTTATAAAAGGTCGTCGTTCAAGGACTTGGCGAAAGTGTTTGACGGCCAAGTAGATCGGGAGAAGTTCGCGACCGAAAGTACTATATCTTGTTTGTGCTGGCTGTAGATTCCGAGAAAAGAAAGACAGCGGCTGAATCTCATTGCCAATTAGTGGTTGTAGTACAGCACTGACAGCGGATTGTGGGGCATCAGTTTGGAAAAGTAGAGTAGCTTTCTCGTCGGTGTCCAAGTTGCTCAGAGAAGTTACCTGGCTCAACTTCTGCTTGGTGGCAACAAACGTGGCTTCGGCTTCTGGCGTAATGGTGGACTACTTTGGATTACCTTTAAATAAATCAGTCAAAGGCTGAAGAACGGCGGTACAATTTTTAATAAATCTTTCGTAATAGTTAATCATGCCAAGGAATCGGCGCAGGTTTTTAACGGATTGAGGCAGTGGACAGTCGATGATTGCCTGGGTTTACGCAGGGATAGGACTGATGCCTTTGCTATCAATTTTGTAACCAAGAAAATAGACGCCAGATTGCTTAAATAGACCTTTATCAGGATTAATGGTTATCCCGTGATGATCAAAGCGTCCGAATAGTGGCCGAACGCGATCCAAGTGCTCTTCTTGCATAACACTGGCTATTAGGATATCGCCGATGTAGATAAAAAGAAAGTATAGGCCAAGGAGGTCCTGGTTCATGAAGCGCTGAAATGAGTGTGCCGCAATGCGAAGGTCAAAAGGCATAAGAATGAACTCGTACAAACCGAAAGGTGAAATAACAGCCGTGTTAGCAATGTCTTCAGGTGCCACTGGAATCTAAAGGTACGCTCATACAAGGTCAATCTTGGAAAAGATGTATTTCCCAGGCAATCCCAATGAAATATCATGCATATGAGGGATAGGATATTTGTCGGGAATGGTAAAAGCGTTGAGTACCCGGTACTCACCGCATAGACGCCAATCCCTGGATTTTTGGCACAAGACGAAGCGAGGAAGCCCAACAACTGTTGGATGAGCGAATAATGCCGGGGTTGATCGTATGCTCGATTTCACGTTCAGCCGTTTGGAGCTTGGGAGGTGAGAGGCATCCCCCTTTGGCTGACACGAGTGGACACGTTGTGACGCTATGATGACGAACCTCGTGTTTAGGCTCGGTAAAGTCGGTAGTAGTATGGACCAAAGACGGGAATTGCTGAAGCAATGATGAATACGGCGTACGGTCTGGCATGAGTACGCGAAGTCCGACGGAATTGACTGGAGCGAGATGGCAAGGGACAGTGAGCGAAGTGCTGTCATCCCATAACTTTCTTCAACGTAGATCGAGAACGAGGCCAAATTCGCTAAGAAAGTTGATGCCAATTATGGGTTTGGGACATCTGAGATAGCAAATATAAAAGGAAATTTGAATCGTAAACCAAGGCTTAGGTGCAACAGCTTCTGGCCGTGTGTCGCAATCTTAGTCTGGTTAGCCCTTGTAATGTAAGTCGTGCTTGTTGCAGAGCGCGTTTCGCCAAAGGTCGTGGTATAACGCTGTTTTCTGAGCTCGTATCGAGCAAAAATTTAGTTTAGTCGCTGAGTCGAACATGTACAGAAGGCGACTGAGAAGTTGGTCAGCGACAGCCGTCGCCACTACTGGCGGGCTTTAACGTTTACCGGTTGCGAAAGCGGAGTTCCTTTTGGATAATTGCATCCCGAGTGACCATTACGTGCTGCTTTAGCGAAGCGACGGTGGAAGTAGCGGTACGACCGTTGCAACACAAAATAGCCCTGACTAGTCCGGGCCAATCTTACCCGTCAAAATACAATAGGTGAGAATCTGGTCCCCTCCCATGCTTCGGTAGTGCATTGAGTACATCGCCAAACTGAGCAAGCGTTCAGGATACGTCTGTCCCCGTAGCCAATGCACTAAAAGAGTGCCCGCTCGTAACACCCTCTCCAAGTTCATTTAGTCTCGGTTAAGACATGGTGGACAAGCCTGGATACAATATTCCAGGTGGGGTAGGACGAATGCCGAGAACAGCTTCACAAACAAATTGGGCGTTAGGATGGGGAAAAGGCGGTGGTTAAACCACACCATAGGTAACCCACGACAAGCAGCCGTCTTCCCATTGTCGCCAGAATGAAGTGCTGATGCGTGTACGGCTCATAAATCGACCTGCTGAGTGACAAAGGGGAGTTCACCACCGCAGATAACATACCGGGTGGGAGGATTAGCAGCTCTGATTCGGTAAACAGAGACTTGGCTATATTTATGGTCATCAACCATAAGGTAGACCATTCCCAGAGCCTAGTCTAGACATGCTGAATTGCCTCAGGGCCCCCGGGATATCCGCAATATTCCAGAGCTTAAGGTCGTCAGCAAACACTAGTGACCACATCCCTAGCTCTCCCGGCAAGTCATAGATCGCGAACAACATTGGCCCCAATACCGAGCCCTGTGGGATGCCACTAAAGACAGCTTGCCTGAGAGAAAGGCTTCGCCCCACCCGTAAGCACCGTTCCATCCCCTCAAGGCAGATACCCATTGAACGGCGCGACAAGGTATCCCGTAAGAGCTCAACTTTATTGCGAGCCGTAGATGTAGAACAGTGTCAAAAGTTGTCGATAAGTCCACGAACAGCACTTCTACAGCGTGGTTACTGTCTACCGCTTCGGTCCGGTTTTCACGAGCTACAAGTATATTAGTCTGACATGCAAATCGCTTGCGAAATCCATGTTGCGCAACACTGAGGTTTATTCTATTTAAGTGATTCTCCACTGAATGCCATACCAGCATTTCAAACAACTTGACTATTACCCTTGCCTACATGACAAGCCGGTAGTTTGAGAGCACAGAGCTGTCAGCGCCTTTGAAAAGTGGACAGATAATTTCACAAGAGCAAGAACGAACAGCATTTTTGCGGGATAACCTGAATTCAGATTATTTCGCATCTTCTCATTCAGCCGCTTACAGACGAATCGTGGCAAGAGTAACGGAATGCAATTGAAAAAAGGGGTCAATAGGAAATCAATAAAACACTGAGCATACCAAGGTCATTGCCTGCGTCTTACCAGGGCAAGGCAAGACTGGCCACAAAGTCTACCTGTTTGCAAAGGTTCGGTTTCATCCGTCGGATGGCCGAGGCTTCAGCAAATCGAAGCAAGCTCGCGTTGTTTTTTCTGCTGATAACCTTGAATGCGTCACTTGGGTTTCCGCACAAGGTACAATCGAGCAGACGCTGAGCGATGGAGCTGGCAGAGAGTTTAGGTCTACTATTTGCCGGGTTCCTTGGAACATGTTCCATGATCCTAGTTGATAGCCTTCTTTCGGTTCGGCCAATGTACATGCTACTACAAGTACAGGTGAATTGGTAAACACATGAGGCGGTAACCTGAGATTGAGGTCTATCCAAGTTGGATTCTTGGAACGGCTTCTTAATAAATAAATAAATAGTATATTCTCGAATTTCCGAGACACACCAGACCAGGCATGATCAACGTTTACAAGCAAGTATGTTTCGCAGCAAACACGTTGCTATGTATGTAATCGGCAGTAAGCCGAAAGTTGTGCAAGCTTTGGAAATTGTTAAATTAATCTTGAGTATAAATTCGTCAATGCATGACATCAAGTTGGATTCTAGTGTGCGTAGTGTAAACAGGCTGGGCATTCCGCTTGTAGAGAAAACTTGTCAGGAAAATATTACATTAGGATTCAGGTCGGCTGGCCAGTATGTAGTTGTGGGCAGTGACTTTATTCAGTGGCGAGTCACATCCGCCACGTCGCAGTGTTGTTAAGCGGACATTAGTGGCTTTTTATAGGGAGAACGCTTGCCAGGCGAAAAACCCACCACGTCCTGAAACACTGTCAGAAATCCGTTTGTACACTTATGTAAAACTGGCAGAGCAGATTGTCGACTGGTTTAACCCTCGGTTAACCGCCGTCAATTGCCTTCTAATTTCCTCTGTTAGCTGAACAGGTTATTTTTGGTCGGGGCAGCCATAATGGCTGAGGCCTATGGAGGGTTAGACCTATGTCATCTTCGTGTCTAGTTGAGCAAAACGTCCGATTCTTGCGTCTAGATTTCTCAGGATTATGTATACTTCGCAGCAGTATGAAGGCGTAATGTCCAACTACCATTACTGGACGACGGTCGTGGTAGTGAGTGCATTTTTATCCACTTGTTGTACAGCCGTGTTCTATGTAGGTCCTTGGGGGTTTCTATGTCCTGTCCCAGGCACAAGCTCCTTCACGGCCCGATCCCAGGTCCCTAAGAAGTTCCAGACCTCGGAGAACGGAAAGGTGAGAGACAAACTTGGCCGCAAAGAACAGACGTGGGAACAAGCATTATTTATTTACCATGGTCTAACATTTAGAGGAAACATATGATGTACAATGTGTAACAATGATTATGCTAAAAGTGTCTTTTGAATATTCATCGGAAGCAAAGCCCTATAGGTTGGTTGCTACCGTATACCTTGGATACGGAGCGTTGCGCCGTTGAGCAAAGAAAACACAGGATCAGTTTGCTGTGGTGCAACTGTTGCGTGGGAAGATTCGCTGGGGAGCGTAGATTATGCTGACCCAGGGAAAGCCAGTGAGTCTGTTGGACTCATACATGAGTAAGTTTCGTAAAAAAAGCGGCGAATAATTGAGGAATGAACACTCGTAAATGAGAAGCTAAGGGACGTCTCTGTACTGCACAGGTGAGAGAGTGCCGAATTAAAAAGCTAAGAAGGGCTAATTGACGGAAGCACAGCGAATATCCAGAATACATGCGTACATTAAGGTTGCTGAGGACATCAGAACCTGAGGCCTAAACGCAGCAGCCAGAGTGCTGGGGGAATAGTGCCAAGCTGGATAGAGCCACGGACTGCTAGCCCGAGACTTGGAGTATTGCAGGTAAAAAATGCCTAAGACAATACAGCAAGTAATGGGTAGATAAAGGTCCAGAAATGTGAAGCAAAAGAGCGGCTTACGCTGAATACCTGGATATGCTTGCACGACAGAAGAAAGTTAAGAGAGGTTTCGTGATGGAACGACAGCGGACAAGTAAAGCGCAAGCATACAAAGAAGTTGTTAGATAGTTAGAGCATAATAGACTACGATGCATTGACGTGCAGCTAATCGAAACATGCGGTGGGGCTAATGGAGTATAATTAAGGAGGCCTGAGCCGGGAGAAGCCAGTGAGATAGCTGTACTACCGTCAATAAGTTGTCGCGGACGAGCAATGACATTTAGGTGCGGCCTTATAATTGCTAGTGGACACCTGATTTTGGCAACAGACAGCAAGTGTATGTGACGCACGCAGTCCGCGGGGATTAAAGCTTGGAGGGATAAAGTGTGGAACTTAGCAGCTCAGTATATGTGCAAAGATGATAGTAGCTTATGAAGAAGGACTGCTGCTAAACACGGGAGCCAGAGGTAAGACGAGGAACAGTTAGGGTCGCTGTAAGTGTGAGCATCATTGATCAGCAATGGAATTTGCATGAAGCCTCTTAGTTGCTAGTGTATGCCCACAATTACCCATAAGTAATCAGCAAAAAGCGAATGTATGTGACGCAGACAGTCACAAAGTATGTTCGAGATAGAAGAGAGCGGCTCTTAGCAAGCTCTAGAAATGCGTGGAGCCTACGACCACTAGTTGCCGCTAAGCAGAAGTGCTTAGGTTTAAGAGGATGGACAGAACATGGCGCTGCGAGAAAATATCGGTGGTCTGATGTAGCCAGTCCATTAGGCTATTTGGTTACAAGTGGATTGCTACAGTGTCACAGCACACATCAACAAGCCAGCGAAGGTAAGTGATACAGACAATCTGGATTACATGATGGAGAAACGAGGAATGTCTCCTAGTATCTCCAGATAAGCTCAAAGATGTGTGGGGCCTACAATGAATATTTGCAGTAAACGTAACGAAGATAAGAAGAACGAAGGGTAATTGTGCTAAGGGAGAGAACCGGCGGAAAGCATCTGAATTCCGTTGAAATGTCTGGTTATTTATTAGATACAGTGACAGAAGAAGTCAACAAACATTTGAAGGTATGTGATGCTAACAATTCAAGCGAGTACGTGGGAGAAATACAGAGTGGCTACTAGCGTAGATATGCATGCTAACTACTATGACTGGCTGCAGCTAAAAAGTGGTGACATAAGTAATACGAGGAAATGATAATGATACAAAGCGAGATAGCGAGTATCCGCAACTAGCAGTGGCATTGGGGTGCAGGCGTCTAGTGGCTAGTGGATACCTGAAGTGTCCCAGAATAAGTCAACGGTCAGCAAATGAATGTGACGCAGACAGTCACAAAGAATGAAGGTTGGGATAAAAGTGGGTTACACTTGGCAGGCTCCGGATATGCGCAGAGATGCATAGAGCATACGACCACTGGTTGCTACTAAATAGAATTGCTGAGGTGAAGAGGATCGACAGAAAATGGCGTTACGAGAAATAATCAGTGGCCTGCTGTAACCATTCCATTAGACACTTTGGTCACAAGTGGATTCCTACAGTGTCACTGAACACATCAACAAGCCAGCGAAGGTGAGTGATACAGATATTCTGAGAGATTACAGGATGAAGAAACGAAGAATGTATTCTAGTAGCTCCGGATAAGCGCAGATATTTGGAGCCTACAATGAATCACTGCAGTAAACGTAATGAAGATAAGAAGAACGAAGGATAATTGTGCTAAGTGAGAGAACCAGTGGGCAGCAACGGAATTCCATTGAACCATTTCATTTTTTATTAGATACTTACAGTGACAGAAGAAGTCAACAAATCAGTGAAGGTATGTTATGCTAACCATTCAAGAGAGTAAGTTGGAGAGATGCAGAGTGGCTTCTAGCGTAGATATGTATGCTACCTGCAGTGACTAGCTGCAGCTGGAAAGTTGTGACGTAGGTAACGCGAAGAACTGATAATGATACACGGTGAGATAGAGAGTATCCGCGACTAGCAATGGCATTGGGGTGAAGCCTTCTAGTGGCTAGTGGATACCTTAAGTGTCCCATGATAAGAGAACGGAATGCAAATGAATGTGACGCAGACAGTCAAGAAGAATGAAGGTTGGGGATGAAAGAGGGTGGCACTTAGCAAGCTCCGGAAATGCAGAGTGGTAACAACACGAGCTCAGCTGCGTAGTAGCACCCTTTATGGCTTGGCGTAATCGGTAGCACAATCTTCTGTTATGCTGTTCCCCTTTGCATGGTAGCGTGATGAAGACCTTTTGCTTTGGGACATCCATTCGTGTTTCTTTCTTAGCAACCTCAATACCATACCTGGCGATGAATTTATTAGGATAGCCATTATTGCGTAGGTTAGATTCGATGTATCGTAATTCAGCCTCGATTGACTCTTCAGAGCATATTCGGTTTGCTCTAACAAAACAAGTTAGAACTAGGGATCGTTTATAGTTCATAGAACAGTAAACGTTGAAATGTAGGTATTGTCCGGCCCAGCTTGGTTTCCGGTAAATTGATCTTATGAGTGAACCATCTGCTCTCCTTTTAAGTGAAACGTCAAGAAAAGGAAATGAAACCCCTGCTTCACTTTCCATAGTGAACTTGATGTTAGGATGACATTTGTTTAACGTTTCCAACAGGACTTTCGCTTATTGGACAGTGTCAACTACAACAAAAGTAACGTCAATATACCTCGTGTAAAAGTGTGTTGCCCCAATGACATCGCGTAATAAGTTACTTTCCAAGTGACCCATAAAGATGTCAGGCAGAATCGGTCCGAGAGGACTACTCCTTGCCACGCATTAAATTTGAGGTATACATATCCCCATTAAAGCAAAATTGGACGCCTTTTGCACAAATGTTGAGTAAGTGCCTCCTTCCATTCCGAAGCTAGCATGCAGCTGTCCAGTGATTTTGAAAACGCAAGTCAGAGGACCACTTAGCTCAGTGGCCAATGCATGCAACAGCTTCGGATGAATCGAATCAGGACCAGAAGCTTTAGAGGAATAAATGCCTTGCAGTAGCTCGAAGACCTGAGTCTCCGTTATGCTAAACAGCTACGCAAGAATCTTCTGGAACTATTGAGACCGATTCAATCTGTGGTAAAGAGGTCTCCCGAGCAAAGACCCCAGTATACTGATCACGCAGTATACAAGCCTTGTCATAGTTTGCGCACGGGTCCTGTCTGCTCGCAATAACGTTAGTATAGACAGTTTTGCCCTGCTGCGTCTTTCAACGTAAGCCAAAAAGCTTCATGTAATTAGCTGCGGCCGAGTCCGCTAAACCGTGCTCGCACTGGAGACGAACATTTCTAAGAGGTTGCTTACATTTATTTATAATGACTGTAACTCCTAGGTACTGGCTGATAAAGCTGTTTGGTAGGTTCCCCAGTACCTAGACCTTTTCTTGAGTAGGTACTTGCCTGTGGCATCTATCCATGGAGGCTGTGCCTTTAACCCTCTTTTCCTCATGAGTGGAATATAGGGAGTGGAAACTTCCGTAAGGTATGCCGTAAAATTATCCTAGGCTAACTGGACAGAATCAGTCATCGATCTCACAGTAAAAACTGAAGCCGTAGTTTGCATTGCACTAAAATCCAGTCGCCAAATCTTCGAAGTAATTTAACGGCGGTCTATTGGTGCCTTGACAAATCACATCGAAAGGATATGCAGGCGTGATCGCTGGACCCTAGAATGCACCGTATGAAACGTCAGTCACGGAGTCCAGGGACTTAGCGAAAACCAGATCTAAATCAGATGGTGTTTGGTTGTCCATATATCTAGTGGGGAAGTCCACGAGCTGATGCAAACGCACTTGGAGAGTCAGTTCGAGAAAGTCTGCACCGAATATTCCTGATGCCGAATTGCCAGAAATTTCGGCCCAACAGACTTCCGGGAGGGTGAAATCCCCTAGAACTAAACACTATTCGTAGAATGAGTGAGAATTTAGTCAAGTATCCCCTGGAGGAAGCTCCAGGACTTCTGTATATCACTACAACTGTAAACTATGTAGAGGAAGTGCACAAAACAGCCGATAGGGATTCAACAGTCTGATCCCACGACTGGAAGGTGCAAGTCCTCAACATATCTGTTACAGCTCACATAGAGTACAACGCCTCCGCCTTGGCGACCAACGGAGCGATCAGTTCTAAGCAGCGTGTAGCTAGGTAAACACCTCACCGTCCGTGACATCGGGAGATATCCACGTTTCGGCGAAAGCAAGTGTGTCGGGACCGGATTTGTCTACAAGTAGACCCAACTTGTGCACCTTGTTCCTTAGGCTACGCACGTTGCTAAGTACTACCTCAAGGAAGTCGGCATGACCATCCCTTTGTCGTGCGCCATCAGGAGCGATTCTGATAGGGCGGAAAATAACTTTCGGCTGACCATCTGAAAACCCACCAGACGGAGGCCTTGCTCACCAGCGGCCCGTCTAGTATTTCGGTCTCTGATAGCCTTCTTTAACTTCAATCTGTTTGTCAGTGGTAGGTCCGGCTGAACGCTGACACCAGTACCCTGAAGCTTGAATGCACACCGCAGTGATGAGGTGCGTTCCTCCGGAGTAGAAAGGACCACGCGAATAAGAAAAGTATGTGCTCAAAATAGGCGAGGTCACTAATCTAGGTAGTGGTTGAAAAATTACTAGAAAGGTCTCAGTCCCTCAGTAAACGCAAAAACTCGGAATGAGTCAACTCACTCTAATCACAATTGAGCTCACGTTCAAGTTGGACAGAAACGGTAGGAAAAGTCCTATGGGTGTTCCTTCTTCAATGCGTCGTTGAACCAGGATGGAGTTTGCGGGAGCTACTTGAAACCGAGAAGAGCCAAACCAATACCCACGAATCATAACGGTCAACCATTCACCGCATACACGGTCTGCACTAGCAGTCCCCGCTGTACCGGCCACGTAAATAGAATAAACGCTAAGAGAAAGAAGTCAACAAAAACAAAATGATGGTAAGAGTAGTACAGGAGAGAATGTGTGGATAAGACAATAATAGTAATAGACGTAGAGTGCGCTATACATTTGGCACACGTCGAGCATGATGGAAATAGACGTTTGATAGTAATTCCGAGTCTAATATTCGTTTCGCATGTAGGCTGAACGGCACCGTACACAGCGAAGCTGAGAGCTTCGGATTAATCGAAAACAGCTGACCGTAATTTGGGGGCGGTTTTGTTTGCTGTACTGGCTGCCGTGGAGGAATGTTTTGAAATAGACTATTAAGGAACGATAAGCATTCATTATACGTCTATTGATTTGAGGGAATCGAACATAGTGCTACATGCTTTTGCGACGCACGAAAGGGTATTTGTTTTAGGGCGCGGGGGTCGTTTCGGCTGAGCTGCAATGGCAGCAATCGTTGTGGAGGATGTTGCTGCGTTCCGCACTACATTTTGTCAATAGTATACCGCATTTGATGAATTCGAGGAAGATTTGAGGCTCTTTCAATTTCAGAGGGCGCCAATTTTTATAAATGTGTTGATTTGACCGCTGTGTCGCATAAGATTAGGTCTGGGCAAGAGCTTCCCAAAAGGATGCGGAACCAATGGGTACAAAAGCTTCGTCCATTGAAGTCGGAAGGGAGTAGTTGGCAGTGGGTAAGCGTGAACTTGGTTTATGTGTACTTCATGTTGCATAGGTATGTCAGCTTCGGTTGCAAAGCGAGCATAGCCATCAGTGCGAAGGGCATTTCCTATGAGATAGGCTGGCTTTGTTTGGGGCATAAACATAAGTTTCACTTGGGGGATCCAATTTTCTACCTTAGTAATCGGAGCTTGAATCCCGAGGCGGAGCGGCAGGGGTTGGATTTGATGCAGTCCTTCCGTAATACCGCAGAACTGAGACACCATGTTGGAAGTTATAACAAACGTTTGAAGCTACAAGGCCTCTCTTCTATAAGCCATCGCTTAGGTGGGATGTCTAAGGGAAACGTTGTAACCGCGGTTGCAGAAGTGTTGCGTATGGATGGCGCTGGATGTGTAGAAAGGGATAGTTCGCAATTGCCATTCCTATTTTTCGTTCCTGCACCTGTGACCTCTGTAGTGGCGAAATACGAGGGCGTGCTGCTTGAGGATGCCACGCAGCTGGTGAACTGTGGTTGTTACATTCTTTGGCACTGTATGGCAAATAAAGGCGGTACATAATCGTGTTGGTCCACGTCTGTATCCCAGTTACGGATGGCGCACCCACACGCTGTTCCGGGAACTGGGCAGGTGAAGTAGGCGCTTTATTGTCTATCTTCTTATGCTGCTGGCATATTTATGCGACACATTGCTTCAGGGCCGGTCAAATGAATACGACCTAACGGCACTGGCATGAGGTATTAGCCAAGGGTGACCGAAGGCAACCGTTTTGATGGGTACTTAAATGAGCTGTGATTGCTCCTTCGAAAGTCAGCGGGATATGACATGCGCACACATAGTGCGGGTTGCTGGCAGTTAATCGCCGACATAACCTTGCTTATGCACAGAAGCTGTTGGTTATTGCGGGACCATCAGATTCCCATCTCTGATTGCGAAACGCCCTCAGGTGAACTTCAACCGTTGCCATCTACATCTGGCTCCCCGTCGATGGTGTTAACGAGGGAGGATAAGTTGTCCCGTGCCAACTGGCTGTTCGGTGATATACCCGTTGCCATGACCAGTCTGGGTACAACTACTTTCCTGGAGGCGTACCACTTCTACCGAAACAGCCTGAATACGTCACTACTTAGGTATAGCTTGGTGTCAGTTAGCAACTGACTTTCTGGCCAGCTTAACCAGGCTGACACCATACGAAAATGTCACCGCCCCAAGCTACCTAATGCAGCAGTCGCTATCGCCTAGGTAGATGGAACACCCGCACCGGCTGTACGTCCGACGCAGCC
>CALYDF020001729.1:0-27143 GCA_944474145.2 Dicrocoelium dendriticum
TGTGCTATTATTTAGACAACTCTGTAGGACTCTGCCTCACATTGTCAGGAAATACACCGTCTAATCATGCGTATCACTTTGTCCTCTTATAAGTAATCAAAAAAGGTATTTTGATCATTTGTAGCATACGCAACTAGACTTGCTGATATACGATATTTATGACAATTTGATCTTCCATATCTGCATCTCTTACCTACCTAATTTTTGGCAGTTCATAACTGACATATTTCCCTTTTTTAGTTTCACAGGTTTCAACACGTAAGTCATTAGCTTTGAGTACTAAAGTATAAAAGTGCTAGCGTGATGAGCATACGGCTGCATCCGTTCCAGCAGGCAGAACCTGGTCATATATACACTGCAATGCTTCCCGAATCTGCACCCATGTATCATAAGCACATGGATTGAATTAACACTTTGATTTCCTATAATGTATAGCATCGCTGTGCTCTAGTACATACGTTTCCCCAATACTGGGCAAATGCATGGAATTTGTCTAATCATTCTGTTGGTTCTTCAGTCATAGGTCGCAGAGTACCCGTGGACGGTAAGCTGAGACACTTTATAATATGCATTTTGTGGTTTGATTCTTATCTGAGAAGTGGCCCAGTAATGTGTATAGTGCATCTAATTCCTAGACTAAATCGTATCATTAAATGAATGGAGGTTTACTGCATATATTAACGGCGTATACATTGATTCTTCAGAAAATAATCGGCTTTTGGGTGAGTTTCAACTGTACAACATATTTTCCACGTCAAAACACAGTTTGTTTTTATTTGACAGGGTAAATTCTGCTTCAGCTGTCCAGTTTACATCGTTAACACATGGCACATTGCTGTCCAAATAAATAGCATTGTAGACAGCAAAACCTATAACCCCAACTATAAACAGCACTGTGTATGTTGCTTGAAAGCTGGAGTCGGAAATTCCTTCAAAATTAAACTGTGCTAAGTGATCCTGTATTATAAGTTACCATTTAATGCTAACCGCATGCCTTTGGACAAAAGAATAAAATTCACACTTTGGCTATCCAGCAATGTACGGTATATTGGTTTCTATCACCATTTATCGTAAGCTATACATGCGGATGCATCGCATTAAGCGTCCGCTTCCACTGCTTGTTCTGCTCAGATAACTGTGGATGGCAATTGTATGGGAGCACCGGGAGCTTTTCTTTTAAAGGAGACGGAAAGAAGAATGCCTTATGCATTTGGAGAATCAGCGGTAACATGGGAAATCAAATTCATCTTCGTATCACCAACTTGAAAGTGAGCCATATGTTGTAATCGGTAATTATTATCAAGCAATTCTTCAAAAACCACTTTTTTGAGAATATCCAACGTCTTGTCTCCGAGTTAGCCTACAGCATGGTAAATGCTTTGTTTCATGTAACTATCTTTTTCACCCACTTCCGACACTAGTTATGCCATGTTATTAAAATGATCGAGATGTGCTCTAAATTGCAGTGTTTTGTAATTCTCTGTCTTAGCTGGATTCCAAATTTTCCTGGCTGCGTGTTTTGGATGGCGACAACTGTGGGGCCCCGGAACTGAAACTGGTAGACACTACAGTGGAGTTTAGCCCATTCAACTGTACCTCTACCTCGACCACAATGACGGTTATATTTGCTTTAGCGTTGGGTTCAGAAGAAGCGGAAGTCGCGGCAGCCTTTATAGACAGTAAGTATTTTTGCCATCCGTTGACTCGAGGGGAAATTTCTGTCAACCCAAAAGAAATTTTACCCGCACTCATATGTACAAACCGTAACTCGCTAGTAGACGCTTCAGCCCTAATTACACATAACACTGCTGGTAACGAATATCTTGAGCATAATCATGAAACCGTCAAAGCTGTGCAGTGCCGTGTGTCAACCAGCATGATCTGACGACAAAAGTAGGATACACACTCGAGGACCATAGGTGATATTCACATTAATTGAGATGAAAACTTTGAAATGATTGCTCTTCAATTTATGACATACGCATTCAGATATACTAAAATTTGAGTTTGCCAAGAGAACTACTTGCCACTATCCAGGTTATCCTAACAAGTTCAACGGTTCGCGACAAAGACTATCACCAAGCAGCATAGTAATTAGTCATCAAAATCAATACATTCGGCAAATTGTCGTAAGGTGCATGGCAAATAAACAATGATTGAGGTCACTATATCTCTTAGAGGGTTGTTAGTAAACAAAAGTAAATAATTACCCTTGTAACATAGATCAAATAGATGACTTACAGAAGTAGGTTGGGCGACCTACTGAGTAACATTTGCGTAGAATTTCCCATCGGTCAGTGCGTATTTTCGCGTACCATCGGTTTGACTTAGAGATGAAGGAAGCTCAGTGACAGCATCTTTTTCTTCTGTGCGATTGGCATATCACAAGTAGCAGTCAGCTTTTACTTTCACCGTAATGGTATTGACCACGTTTGTATTCGTAATATCGACAAACGCATTGCATAATCCTTTCCACTTTTTCTACTGTGCATAGATACAACCAGCATTAGGAGGTTGTATGCCTGAGTTTACAGATTGAGTGCGTGATACAGAAAACCTTTACACATTATGTTGGGCGCAGGATATATAAGATTACTATGTGATACTAAATACCAATATTTAATTTATTAATCGGCACAGCTCATCCACGTGATTTATCGCAAATGCAGAAAATCGTAATCAGTCGTGCTATACAATGCTATACTTTTTGTTATATGCAGTCGCAATCCTACCCGACAAAACTCTTATATCGGTCATCCGCGATACCACTCTCTTTATTATGCATCCTATACTCCGGCTTATTCGTGTAAGCTTATTATGCTACCACACTGGTATACATGATCGGTCAATTTCTATGTTGGTCAAAGGGGACCTGAAGCAAATAGCTTCGAAATGGAACGGTAGATGTCTAGATTTGGAAGAGGGTATGGTATTTTAAAGGGGATCAGACGAATCAAAGCTACAAGCACAGTATTTGTGTTAAATAGCCAGTCATTCCCTATTTCTACACGGCAAAAACCGGTTTCAGTCCTAATGCTTTTAATTGCCAACTACCTGAACATAGTAATCTGAAACCAAACGAAAAAGTACTTACTAAATTAGAGCTACTAAAAGTACAATGGCTTTTCCAAATTTGCTATAGGTGTACACTTTCAGTGTAAACCTGAGCAGTTGTGTGGAAAGATACAGTGGACAGATGTGTTAGGTTGACCTACTGCATGCTATCCGTTCAGTATAGCGCTGAGTATAAAGTGGATAGCTTAGAGCTCATGAGATCTTCAAATGCAGGAAAGAAACAAACCGGATGCACCAACAATTTGCAACATTCGCCGGCGAAGCAAGCACTACCTATCGGCATCAATTAACACGGTGATCGTCAATCTACATGTAGTTGCGATCAACCGAATAGATGGGGTATTAAATTCCTAAGTGATGAAATATGTGTGTAAATGGCTACTACGGAAAGCGACCAAATCCTTCTCACCCCATGCGCACACACACTACATCTGGCTGCTTCGTTGGTGCGCAATTACAATCCACCTGTCATTGGCTGGATCAGGTCGTAATGCTTAGTATCTTGTTGAGATACGCTAATGCTCACTAGTTGCATGTTTCTTAGACCACCATTGAGATCACATGCATGAAGTCCACACTAAGTTCACACAAGAGCTTTTCGTAACGCTTTTCTTAATCCTTATGTTGTCATGGAAACAGAGTTGCCACATTTGTCCTCCACCCCAACTTTTAATTTGCGCGCCCGAATACCACTTTTGTTCGGTGGGCTCTGAGGAGACAAAAGGAAAGGTTTACATTGACCAGTTTGCATTTGCACAAGCTTATTTAAATTTTTAAATGAAAACGACTGTTTCGAATGAAAATTGTAGGAAATATTTGGAATGTTAGGACATCATGGATTCTATGTTACACTAATGTTGATTGATATAAGTGAATAAACTGCCACTACGAATCTATGGCAATCCAAGATGGTCGGAACATCCGGACGATAATCATCGAGACGAATACATTTACATGTCTGAGCAGAATGTAACTAACGTTCTTGTAGCTTCAAAGTGCCTTCCTCGATTTAATCATTCGACGCGTAATAGCATTAAGCTCTGTTACTTTATGGGAAGCTATCATAAAGAGTTGGAAAGGATCAGCGACGAATGTTTCTCGAGGACTTAACGAAGTCTCAGATTAATTTGTCAACTAGCACAAGTATTTCCCAAATTTCCGGCTCATTTCCAAGTATTTCCCGATGTTGTTAACAAGCGTAACAAGTTCCTAATTTCGCGCGTTGCCCAGAATGGGCATAAAGCACCAAAATATCTTCAAGCTTAGTGCAGGCGACATAAATTGTTAAGTATTGTTTGAAACGTGCAATTCCACAGCAGCAGCATTAAAGCTTAAATTCAAAGGGGAAAAGCAAATGCCAGTGTAAAGGCTTCGTCAAATGACGCATAGAGGATGAAACACAAGCTCGTATACAAAATATGCAAACTTTACATTCCAGAATTTGCCCTCATTTCTTAAACTCTCTCAGTAGTTGAAGATCGTTCGCTCTATGAAACCGTTCAAAATTTTATCATAACTAGCAGGTATTTAGTCAATAATTGAGCACGCGTTATTGTGTAAATAATATAAGCTCTTTGTGAGAAAAGATTGAATTTGGGTGCTTGTTTAAGCGGCTCCATCTTTCATTATCTTCACTGTTATCTCCATTCCATCTTAGCTTATACACTGAAGTATCGTTCCTAATCAACTTGAACACTAACGCCTTCGCAACTGCAGCGCTTCGTTTGCTCGCTAGATAAAGGTGCTCAATGTGGAGAACACTGCCTTTCCCATGTTTGTGTGTCATTGTCTAATCTGTTTTTTTCTACCTGTTTTATATGACATACCCGAATACAGTTTATACAAGTGCATTACTTAATAATAAGCCATTACTTCATGTTGTAGCCTTGTTTGACAAGCATAACAAATAGGATGTATGGGATGCGTTTGTGTTGTACCGGAACGATAACGAATACATGAACGATGACTTCATCTAGTAAGGCACATTCTTTAGACAGGTTTCAGACGACTAAGCATTAAATCGCATAAGATCTATGAGAAATGAGAACCGTTCTGATGTATTCAGTTGTAACATAGCGCATTTTACCTTCGTAGGATTTGGAATGCCCGTGGTGGTTTCTGAATTGTCCTCCTTTCCGACATTGTACCTATATATGCGGGTCACAAAGTATAAATTCTCACAGCTATGCATATTAGCTGATTTGTGCGAATACATTAAAAAGTTCTTATAAGCAAACTTATTTGACGTGTGAACGATTCCGTACAAGAATTTCTTCTTTGGTAACAATAAGAATTTACACATGATTAGTAACCCAGTTCAACATCATTCTGCCAGGAGCAAATATTATTATGATAATAATTGCAGAGCAGATGGTCGATGGTAGACAACATGTTTGTTTCCGTAACGTTTGTAAGTTAATGCTGAACAAGTTTGGTAAGAAGCGTAGTCAGGTTTCGAAAAATACGTTAGCGGCAGCTATCATTTTATGTCCTGCTCCGTAAACGCGTGATTGTCGTGTCGAACGTCCATAGATGCTTTACAAAAAGGCGATTAATAGGCGAAGCGTTGAACAATGTCTTCTGCATTTTATACTTTCCACATAACTAATTGGAACTGATTCCTTGCTTACCAACAACGGTCTTCTGCCATACGGCCAAGCTCTGCGCTCCAGCTTCAATTGGAGTCAATCTAATGATACTTGTTACACATTTTGTAGGTATGGGTATTCAAACTATTGCGACTAGCACTCAGTGTCTCTTGTTTCTTAATTGTGTGCACCATATTGGTTTTCCAGTTCGCAGTCATGGCACATTCTTTGTCGGAACCCAGGTATATAACAACAACACTCATCATATCTTAACTAATGAAGTTTGTCGCATTTTGAACAAAATGCTGAAGGTTATCAAACCATTCTGCAAACATCTCTGAGCGAACAACCGAAATATCTCGGCTTGTTTGTCAGGCTTTGTCAGCGTCTTGCTTCACTACGCCGTGTAAACTAGGACGATCAGCACGTTTTGAGAATTTGTGCGGTGTTCCACGCTTACATTTGAGATTTAAAAAATTCGCCAAATCCGTCAATCTATGCGCACCTTAGGGAGTGAGGCAGTCACCTGCCTCAACAACTTGAGCCTTGCGCCGAATCAAAGTATCTGGTCACTGACCAGGGTTCTGGTTTGAACTAGTCGTCAGTACCAAGTTCACATAACTCATGGGTGTGAGTGGCCCAAAGCTGTGGCTAAACTTCTCTAGTGAACACTCACTTCCATCCCAAATGCGTACACGACACCAAGTTGCTCAACAGCACACTAGACTCCATTTTTTTCTGCAAGGAGTGTTAACCAGCTTGGTAGATAAAACGGTAATTGTGCAGTCGCATAAGTATAGAAATCCAGTGGGAATGGTGGCGCAGATGTTAAGCACTAGATTTACAGGATTGCTGCGGGAAACAACGGATGGGAGCACTTTATAAAGATATTTGGGGTCAAATGCCCCGTCTCAATATACTTAAACAACATGAAAATATAGTTTGCATAATCTGAATCAGCTAGATTTTCACAAGGCAGCACATCAACGCCGGTGTCCTAAGATTCCGGAAAGGGAACAAACTATAATAGAGCCAACAACGAAGCTGAGCAACAATGGGGAAATTGGGCAAACCTGACGAACGCCACTTGTTGTAGGAAAAGCTTCAGTTGGGTCACGGAAGACCCTGACGTAGCCTGCGGCGTTCGAGCACAGAATACAAGAACTTTTCACTTATTTAATGGGAAAAAATCCGCCTTGCAAGCGTTTCGAACATAATTGATCGGCAGACTGAGTAAACCCACGTTTGAAGGAGAGAAACCCAGTGACCGTCGGTCTGTGGTGCTTGTGGCGTTGTTCTATCACCTATCGCAGAGGGAACATGTTGTCTACACAGCGCCGTCCGGGTGTGAACCTGCTTGCTATTCTTCAAGTTGCTATTTCCGTTCCGCAGTCGAACAACGAATGAGAACTATAGTCAGTACTATTTTCACCACCTGCTTTAGGCTAATACCCCTATGATCAGCACAATCGGTGCGAATACACCTCTTGCAAACTGACACTATAATCGATTCATTCCAGTTAGTTCGGATGGACTCTCCCCTTCAGATCTGTTGGAAAATGCAAGTAAGTGCTTTCCATAGGATCTCATCACAGTCCTTGTTTATCGCAGGAGCAAAGGGAATCCGTGTCTGCTGCTATAAAACAAATAAGGACTGTGGTCAGGTTTCCAAAAACACTCTCCTATATAGCCTAGAAACCATGCCCCCGGGTAAGAACGTGTCTAGGAGCAGATGGCCAGCAGATTCTAGCTTGCAATTCCGTTGCATATCGAGCAATATGGCGTTCCTTAGTTTGAATCAGGACAGCCGTGCTGTCTCTAATTATCTTGCTAACGGCTGATTTCTGGAATCAATATTGCGGATCATCTGGAAGAGCTTACGAAACCTTTATAATGCTCCTGCCTCTATTTTCAGAACTCTATTGCTCCACTTGGCTGGCCCGTTTTAGTTCGCGCATATTAGTCTGTCTAGTTACATTGTACTCAGAGACATCTAGAAGTTTTCTTTTGGGATCAAGCAGGTCCAACGATCTCCCGAATACAGGGTGGTTTTTGCAATCGTGAATGACGGTATCGCAAGCGGAAGCTCCCACGTTGTACATAGCAGCCAAGATCCTATTTCACTGCACCGCAGTATCAATAGGACGAGGGAGACAACTTTAGGTACAGAGGGCATCTTGGTATGCTCGTCCGATGATGGCTTGAGATAAATGCTCACTTGGGAATCGAGAGAGGCACTAGGTACGCCTCTCAACAACGTTTGTTGTAAAGCGACAGAAGACCGAAATATGGTCAAAGCAGACACACGTATTCCACCTCGAGCGGTGGAACCACACCGTCTATAGATTAAGGCAACATGATATATTTGGATCCAAGGCTTGCTGGCCACAAAGAGACGCCAATTGGTATTTTGGCTCCCGCTGTGCCTAATAGCTTGGCTGCTATACACAGCCGGTCCTCCGCATCTATTTGCAACTGGCATTCGCTGTTGTCCGCACCGTCGGCGTTAAGTACGTACCTATCACGGAATTAAGCTGCTGAAGAACCCAAGCGAACTATTTGTGCATTCATATTCGATGTAAAAAACGGTGTCTGAGCTAGCGAAACTGCATGGAAGTGTCTTTAGTTCTTGACAGAGGGCGTTGTGGGCAGCAACAAAACTGCAGTCGGTAGGGGCATAAGCCTAAAAGATAATCAAAAATCGTCTATCACTAATTGTTGAACCAACCTTTAGCTGATATTGTCAGACGCACTGCACATGAACGGCTGCCCGCGGGATTCCACCAGCCAACGAGAATTTGGCCTTCTAGCTAAGAAAAATACCTCATCGACTTGACTATAGTGTTTGCCGAATCATCATCTCCAGATACGTGCAACTAATGGCGAGAGGACAGGTCGGGCAAAGTCAGTTCAACTAATCCGAGCTGCACATTGATCATAGCTTCGGATAATCAAGACATGTCAGTACCAAGTGTGTCCAACATGTGTGCGACTTCAGCCAGTTGAACTGTTTGTCCTTGAGTGGGAAAATTGACGCCGCCAGAGAAACGGGACAGCGTGGTCTTGTTAGGGAATGTTGCCCATAGGCATCCAGAGGGTGGTACGGGAAGATGTCTGCAAATGGTTCGACTTCACTGGCAGTACGGCTGCTGTCAATTAGGCTGGTACTTGTAGAACGAAGGTGGGTTATCTGCTCGGGAGGGTATGAAGCGAAATAGTTGGAAAAGAAGGAAGGGATGCGCAAGCAGTATCATGTTTTCGCTTTTTCGCTCTGATATGTGCAACCGATAAGGTGAAATTTTCCAACTGTCGCTGCATTTTAATAGGCACCATGTTCACAAGAATTATGTTACACAAGTCACCTTGTGTACAATTATTGGACTCTGTAAATCCAAAAGGAAGATAAATGTTGTTGTATTTCCGCCTCTTACCCACTGGTACATCGGATCCGGTTGGCACAGACTTACATTGCATCACATCAGGTAGTACAAAAAACATCGCACGTCTCAGTTGCTGCATGCTCAGAAGGCACATTGGATGATCCAACTACTACTACATCTGAATTCGACGAAGAATAGCCCTGTGAAACATTTACCAGTATTCCATTCTTCATTTCATGGTTCCTGTTGAGGTTACATGTCTAACTACCACAATGGAGATAAAAATTAAACACGGGAGTACAAAACACATCAGGAACTTGGTTATTATGATAAGTTGTACTTTGCAAGAAGTATCGTAGTGAACGAAAGAGCCACCCTTTTGTAACGTCGCTGATGTAGTTTCTCTCGAGTTCGCATAATCAGCTGAGCACATTCGTTAAACACAGAAATATCCACGCTTTCCTTCTGAGCTTCCATTGAAGCGAACCCGCAAACAGGCCTCCCTTCCGGTTTGCTTATTTTTTGGAAAATAGTAACACTTAAAATGACTTCAAACTTGAGCCCTATCATATGGCCTACCTATTGGTCCCCCTCGACGAACAGAGACTGGGTCATGTGAACTTGAGCGGGCGTAGAATGACCCATCCATCCACCGCCCATGGCATCACGGTGAAATTAACACACGGCCTTTCTGAACTTGGAAAGCCTCGTTCGCTCACATTTTAACTCCCAGCCAAAACAAGCTTCCTCCTTGGAAGAGGTATGTTTCCATGGACAATGCATAAGGCTATAATAAATAAATAAATAAATAAATGTTGTATTCCTCGGTGTTTCGAGGTGCTGTCCAACTATGTGGTCTGATCAATGTGTACAACAGGATCGCAAAAAATAATCAATTTTTCACGCTTTTTCAATGGATCCAAAACAGGTACTAAACTAATTGGCAGGATTAGGGCATTAAAGAAATTAAAAAGCAGGGACAATAACGTAAGCAGATTAAACAGATGTCCAGTTAAAGTAATACGGCCACTCATGTAACCATCCCCAGGGGACCTGCTTCCATGCGAGGTATTCCCTCGAAAGGTTTTGCTCGCACTTCCATGCAATAACTGGCCGTGTGCCGGTGTGGCAAAGTAGCATATGAGCCATCACCTGTATATCATATGTTTTGTTCATTTTAGAGCTGCTTTTGAACATGTATTATGGGCAATGAAGGCTCAGACCAGTCAGTCATGCGGATCAGTCTATTATGGCCCTTTTTATACGCCAGTCAGTTGGTGGCAATTTGCCTTGCATAGGTAACGTCTTTTATGTAAACCGTTGGTTTGGATTTAAAAATTTTCACAGCATGTTTGTCATAAATTTGTGACATAGACTGATCGCGTCGATAAAATTTCTTAGTAGAATTATAACACATTGGGAGGTCACGCGGATTCCCTGAAAGTAGCCCACGTACCCCCTGGGCATCCGCGGACTACTCTGGAGAAGCAATACCATAGAGATTCTTATACTCATAAATTATGCTCTTTCAGATATGAAGAGAACAATTGCGAATAAATTTGTTTTTTATAAATATCGTAAGGCGCTACAATTATGAAGCAGATAACCGGAAGTTGCAAAAAGCTATTGCTATCTATGTACAAGGACAAGGACTTCGGATGATAGAGGAAGCAGTAAAACTGGGAACTTATTATGTACAGCAAGCAATGACAGCTTCAAATGAGTCACGATGGACTGGTGAACTTGAGGCCTGCTAAGTGCTTGAGGACCAGTTTCGAATTAGTGCATGCACGAGAGCTTGCTGCTTGCATAATTCCGGCTGAAGTCGTCCGATAGCAATAGCTTCAGCTATAATCTGGAAGCGCCTTTTGAGTCCCTTGGAGCATCGCTATGGGGCAACTAGGAGAACATTAAATGAGTATATAACACGACATTGATGCCATCGCAATGAGGCTGGACCTTACCGTGGCGCGATGGTTTGTGTGCCTCAGTGATCCATTGAGCTCTACTGGGTGGTGCATTTTTGCACCTTCAGAGTCACTCATACCAGATTGGTTAATGATTAGAGGCCAGACAGTCTTTAACTCGGAGCGCTTTTGCTAACCTTCGCCACTTATGGCGCCGGCGCGACATCATTCTTGCCCTGAAGGATAGAGTGTACAATGCAGCGGAACGTTCAACCCTACTGTACGGTTGTGAAACCTGGCCGCTTAAAGCAGCGGACCTGAAGAGGCTAGTTACTTTCGACCACCGGTGCCTTCGTAATTTAGCTCACATCTGGTAGGAACACCGTGTGAGCAACGAGCGTGTTCGACGGCTTGTTTGCGGCACAGGAAAATGACATGACCTGCTCAGCACCGTTACATCACGCACCAGGCTCCGATGGCTCGGCCACGTGTTGCGCATGCCAGCCCACCGACTCCCGCGGCGTGCGTTCTTTGCGCGCCGGGGGTGTAGATGGAAGAAGAGGAGAGGTGACCAAGCGATGACTTGGTCGAGAGGAATGAAGACCCTCACTTCTGAGCTGGCCTCGGTTGGAGCGTTTCGGCTCTCTGGTTTGGGTCGGAAAGACGATGAACACGTTTGGTTGGGCACAATTGCTGATATGGCTGGGAGCCGATCTCAGCGGCTTTAGTGTTGTGAGCTTCTTTGTCCAACCCCATCCCTCTTAGCCTCCCCCTCCAACCACGACCTCATTATTTAGCCTTATATAATTTTGCACAGTAATTTTGTTTGACGCACATTAGCCGGCTGGTAGCTTACCGGAATAATGCTCATCGGTTACCGGTAGCTCAGCCGGCTCGCACCAGTTTGCATTCTTTTTTCTCATTTTTTCTGTGTATTGCGGCACAGTAGCTGAGATCTTCCCCACCTCTAGCTAACGTGCCTCATGAGGGTGATGACGACATTGATGCGCAGTGTTGATCAGGTGCTCACAGATGCGATGACCTCAGCGCAGTAACTCTTCTGACCGAAGAACAGTGTGATTGCCTAACTGTGAAAATGCATACTGATAACTGCACACGGTCAATAATATGACAGTCTTAGTGCATGTGCCACGATTGAAGTGGTTGCATTTCGATTAGAGGGACACTTACAGGGAATAATATAATAGCACAGGCAATGAAAAGAGTGCTTGGCAAGCCTCGTATTTTGTTAGGGTGCAAGTCACAAGCACTAGTGCACAAATACAACGGTGTTCCGTTTAAGTACTATGAAAGGGAATTGTTGTTGCAATAGCAGCTGGGAAGTGCGATCCACGGAAGTGGTACAGGTAACCATCTTGCGATATTTAACGTATCATTGTAACCTATGAGATCAACTTGTCAACCTGGTAAGTATAGGGTGTGAGAACGAAATTTCTCGATGCACTAAACCTGCTCGCGTCCCTCCGTGAAGAATCGTACGGTTCGGGAAGTTCATGCTTTGCTGATTTCTGTCTCTCCTCTAACAGGCACATGTGTTATACAATGTAACCAGCTTTATTGCCCAACCCGCTTTATTGACCATTTTTTCAAAACACCAATTATTTTCTCATAAATATGCTACATTTTTGCCGTCTAATTGTCCACTCTCTGGGTAGTCGCACCGCTTAATTGCCCGGCGGCATGAGCTGTGCTCTTGACGCTTTGTCGATTTTACGCCCTCGCTCCGACTATCTTTTATTACGATTACCCCACAGCTAGGTATTCCGAAGGATTCAAGAACAATAAAACCATCGGCGGCGTTTTTGACAGATCAGAGAAGGCTACATACGTAATTCATACACTAACAAGCTAAATGAATAAACAGCTCTGGGCAATCCTCCAGCCTTAATGAAACTCGAGAACTGAGCAAAGTGGAGTAATTTTCTCACTCTACACGTGTCCCTGCTCTATTGGTTGCATACAAGTATGGTCAGTAACAGAAAGGATTTGTCCTTGACCAAAATATTGGATCGCGCTGTCATGATTCATGCCGACAATGTGTTTACAGTCGGATGTCTGTGACACAAGCAAGCAATAGTATTCCTCCAAAGACTCTGCGTCGACCGTTATGCGTGAAATCGGAGGGCAAGAAGACACTGCTCAACGTGGCAGTTGTAACAGAATGTCCTACTGCACAACAAACTGTATCGTACTCGTGACCATTTTCTTTCGGTGCACTGCCCATGGTGCTTGACTTGCGTTCTGAAACTTTTCTTTATATGACAATTAGTACAACGTGCATCACCGTGGTCACAAGCCGTTGGAAATCAGTTGCTGCTTACGTACTGGACTGGTTGCTAGATAGCGTGGACTTTGACGTGTATACAGTTAGGCACAGCACATGTTTCGTACGGCATTCCGAGGTACGGGTATTGCGTTCTGCTCTATCGCGGAACCATCTGATGTACCCGCTACCTAGCTCCTGGTTCCCCAGGCTGTTATCACTACTGACTTGCTTATATTATGACATATTTAAAGCTTTGTGCCCCCGGCTCACGTTTCGTTTCAGGTAACCGCAAGGTGACTAAACCGCTGGAAAGCTTAGCATCTGCCATGTTCAGTCATTCGGATAGCAGAAGTCAACCTATGCCGCGTCATCAGTGATGTGAGGACGCCACTTGACCAACATCGAGTAGTTTGCAGCCGAACAAACTAGCCATAACCTGCGGTAATGATGCTAAGTATGTTGATGGAACCATTCCACTCCTGTGCAGCCATACATATCTAGGGAGGCTAAGAACACTACCTAAGCGAGTACGCGCAATTCTCCACATATCTTCCGCTTGACACCGCTGCCGTCGGCTTTGTTAATAAACAGGTGCTAAGCGATAGCTACGCAATCCGGGACTGTTACCAATACTATACCGCGAAACCTTTTCCTGTATATCCTTATCGTATCCTGCGCGCCGCATCAATCATAAGGGATTTAGTGAGGCGATGTCCATTCACCAACGCTCCTTTCCTTGTGCAAACGATTATCCTATACCCATTGTCATCAAGCTTGTCACATCGATGCTCCGCAGAACGGCACACACCCGATTTCTGATACGTCTGTGACGCATACGTAAACTGCTGCGAAAGCTACGACGAGAAATAAGTCAACATTTCCGATGAACCACATCGCAGCTTAGGTGTTATCAGTAAAGCATATCGCAACACGTATTTCACGGCACATATACGGAAACGGGTACGCTGAACGAGGTTGCGCACTCCTTTCTACAAGAGCTCCAGTGTGTTCCACTACCGCGAACCTGCATATTGCAAGTGGGGCACGTAGCAGTCCTAGCAACTATTCGGCGATGAAAAAGGAAAACACCATTTCTACGTATAAAATTATATGTTAATTAGATGAAAATGAGTTACAAATCGGACATGTGAATAGCACGTCCGTAATTCCCTGTCACGTGCTGAACCATGTTCTCGCAGTGGCGCGGCGTCACACGTGATCGTGCCTCTGACACAACCTGCTCCAGGAATCTGATGCACCAATGGCTTTGGCTGAGAACACAATCAGAGTTCCCTCGGAGCATTTCCCCATACCTGCTGCTCATCGCTTGCTTGACGTAGTTTTTTATTATACTCCAGATCCCCTCGATAAGGTTCAGCGACGGAGAGTATGGGGATAATTGTAACATCCTCCCTGATCGGTACTGTTCTTCCTGGAATAAGTTTTCCAAATCTGTGTGGCACGGCGCGTTGTCACAAATCAGCAGGCACCGTTCGATAACATCCGCACCTTGTGCATCTAGCAACTGTCGCAGCCACTGCGCACATCTTTGTTTATTCTAGCTTCCACGTGGAACGGAGAACGCTATAAATGCGTCTTTGTCATGGCTCCGACACGGTGCACATTTTGCCCGCGACTGTTTGCCACAATACTCTGTGCTCGGCTCCCACGTGCTGAACGGTCCCGCGTTTGTGCACAAAAGAGATTAAATTTCGTCTCGTCGATCCACCTAGGTTCCCTTCCTTCGGCTCGAAAATTTAATAGCTGAAAGACGAACAATTTCCGTCGCTGTTTGTTCACCTGTGTTTTCAGGGATTCAGGAATTGTATGTAACTTCCTCATGGTTATCAATCGCCCGTCAAGGTAACTGCCACTACTACTGGTACAGACATCAACGTCGAACTCAGCTTTCAAGCGCAAGCGGAGTTTCTCAAGGGTGATGGTAGATTCCGCCGACACCCAATCAACCAGATAGTCAACGTGGATCTCTGTCATCGCTCGACAACGAGCACCCCCCCCCCCGTGTTGATCTCGTGGTTCGGTCGACTCCAGCACGCTTATCCAATTGCGGCAAGTGCTCAATTTCACGTGAAGTAAATTGGCAAGGTGCTTCTAGTCGTGTCCTTCTTCATACACAGTCAGTATCCTGTTCCCCACTTAGAACGAGCGGCGGACATACGGACCTCTTCGTGTCATTTGGTGTTGGCACAATGAGCTTTCCAGGACGATCTGGGAAAATATATCATCACGACTATTTAAACCAGACATCAATACCTCCATGCAATTGACCCCATTCGGTGTGGTGAATTCGCTTGTCTTGTTGCGACATAATTTGTCCGCTGATTGTGGCCGTGCCCGTGTCTGTTCACTTTACCCACATGTCCGCCGCTTACGAATTCGGCTGTGGGCATTTGTACCGATAGCGCGTGGGGCCACAGTGCATGTCACCCGAACAAGCGTAGTGGGAAAAGAGTAGCGCACAGCTCAGCCGCGTACTAGGCTTGTTCTACGGCTGTGGTTTGCTTACCTGAAGTGCCAGTCTGCGAATTCACGCCGAGTAGAGTAGAGTAACTACCGCGGAGTATTAACATTCGTGGTAGCTATACACATTAAAAGGGCATAGTCAACAGTCACCTGACAGAGTTACGAAGGCTATCAATAAATTGCCAAAAAATTGAAACAAGTCCATATGTATGGAAAATATTCTGGGCTGGTGTTATATTCGCCTATCCCTTTTTGCTTCAATGTATTATATATTTTGTTTATGTAGGTATGCTTATTTTAGTAAGCATAGTTTGTTTTGCACATTTTAACCATTTTATTCTAAATAAGTTAACCCATAGCAAATCAAAATTTTCATACATATATTAAGAAAACATGTCTCAGATTAGTGTTAATAATTTGATTTCAAAAAGCTCCATGCCTTTAATACTGAAATTGCTTTTGTCTTTAATGGTAATTTAATATCATTGAATACTTTGTATGAGACCAGTTTAATATACCTTCAAAAAGAATTAAATAATTGAAAGAACATTTATCAGCGCATAGAAATCATCATCCTTTTCGCTTTCTGTGTTCAAGAATAGCCTTGCAGTCAAGAAAATTTCTTTTAAATTGTCATGCTCTTGATTGTTCCAAAACGCATCCGTGTTACTTGTATAAGTAAAGCTTTATCGAAATCATAAGGTGACTTCCTTTTCTGCAGCAGAATATGTTATTTGTTCATGTAAATTATTAGTAATTTCTTTTTGTTATTTTATCTCATGTTTCATTGTGTTTCTAAATGGATCTCCTGAAGTAATCATTTGCAGCTTTCCAGAGTAGTCGAGTGGCCGTTTAGTAACTGTCGTTCATAAAATTGCGCTGGATATTAACAAAGATAATTTGCCTACTAACTGTTTTGAATTAGATGCCGGCTTATGAAAAAATAGCTCAAACGAAATTACGAATCGGTGACGTCTTATATGCCCTAAGCCATATAGTCCCACAACCAGATGAGAATGGAAGTGTGCTTAAAAACACTCAAGGGACCACCTCGGGTGACAGCTTGTTAAAGGAGACAGTTCCACGGATGACAGGACTGTGCCAACTTCTATTTTCCATCCGCTTCAATTTTTGCCTAAAATCCTTTGTGACGCTTCTCTATTTCATTATTTCTTGCCTAAAAATTCCCAGTATAACATCCATGACTCATCACCTGCCTCATCATGGTGCAATGGGCACATCACGTGGAATTAGTGGCGAAAAATTATTATGCTCTTCTGCAAGAGGCAAAATAATCGTAGAGCAGTTTCTCCAAGGCATTATACTCTACTGCATTTTGTCAAGTGTTAACACAAATTTATACAGGAACGTTCATTAGTCGCAGAAAATTTACTGACCAAATTTGGCAAACTTATTTTGGCTTTTGCCAATTCCAATTATTAGAAAAATGAAACAGTGGAATAATATGGATAAAAACGTCAAAGCTTGACAAGATTTGTGGGGCGGTTTGTTGGAATAAGTTAATTAAATAGCGATTGCACAAAAGTGAAAATTACCTACGGGGACTAGTATCCACGTTAACAAAATATATATCCGTTCACCCCAATTTCTACGGGGTTCGTTAGCACACAATGTTGGTATGAGACTAGTTCTCACTCAGCGATAAGAAATCACACCAGGTAATATAGGTGATGTATTGACAAGTCGTTTATTAACTATGGGTCTTTTGGACGCAGAAGTGACAAAAGTACAAGGAGTGTACCACGATTGTCAAATTTGAAATTAAAAATAATTCAGGCGGCACCCAGCCGACTATATTGAGTGGCAGCTTCAGCTTTTAAGCGCACATTTCTATGATGCAGTTAAGCTTCTGGAAGTGGCGTCAAGCGTGACCGGGATTTGCAAGATATGGAACACCAGGGTGATTTCACGCTATGGTGGATTATACATTCCGCTGTACATCCATTGAGTTTTGAGACGCATTTGGCCTTGAAGTTTGTACGATCCGTACTGCTTCAGCGTTGCACCGCTGGACGATCTCAAGTGCACCCAGGCCGCGTCTTAACCTGGGTTGTCAGGCATGGATTGCGCAATACACATGGCACCTCACTAACGTAGTGTCATTTGGGGGAGAATGGATGTGTCAAACATCCTAATAGGCCTAAGTAAGTAACCTACATGTTGGTTCGCAGTTCTGGACGTCTTCTGCAACTGCGCCGATCAGCCGAGGTCACCTAGTATCACTACCCCAAGGTCTGCTTCCTGTGAGGTGGTTATCAGCACGTATTATCTAGGCATCTGTGCGTACTTAGGCTTGTGTCGGAGACGTAGGGTTTTTACATTTGACTGTGTCAAACGAAATTAGGCGCCTTTGAAAATTCAATGGCAAGAGCTAATTCCGTTTGCGGCAAATTGTGATGATTCTGACACCTAACAGCCCGCCACAAATTGATGTCATCGAGAAAGGCAGGAAATTTGACACGAAGGCTCGCAAGGTTCTTTATGTAGAACAAGCAAAACCGCGGCCCCAGAAATGACCTAAGTTGAATATTGCAGTCCAATTTATTAGATCAAAAAGGAGCCCGACCACGCACCTGAAAACGCCGATGAAGAAGGAAGTTTCCGACCAATCCAAGCACCGGTTTCTCAAATCCGAAGGTTTTCAGCGGTTGTAAACATGTAGGTAGTTGACATTGATCCCGGTCTTACAGTCGGCTATCTTGGTACAACTGTCGTGCGCAAATTCAGATTTGTAGTGAAAGACTAATGCTGACGGTATCCTTGTTTCGCCGGTGTTTTGATGTTAGACATTTTAAGGTAGCCCATTACAGCCATAGAAAGTAGATTGCATCCTCGGGGGCTTGATCAAATCCATCAATTTATTTTAGTGGAGAAATTTCCCGCTTTACATTTCGGAGGCTGTTCACATGTCTATACAAAATATTTCAGTTAACACGGCATGCTTCCACTAGATTTTGCTGGTATAGTAATTTGTCCTCACGGACTAGCATGCTTGATGATTAAGACGCGCAACTTAAATACTCCAGTTGCCAAATGAAGGATTTTCTCCACACACGTGACGCGGAGTCTCTCGCCCTCATGCCTTTTCGAGTTCTGCACCGATTGGATGATTGCGATCATGCGAAACAAAGACACTTATTGTCCGATGCAGATTTAATATCGTTGAAACTGTAGGCAAACTTCATCTACACACTCTATGTGACACTCGTCTGAAAGGTCTCAAATGGGGTCTCCTTCGCGTTCTCCAAGTTTGCCTTAGTTCTTGTTTATTTGAACGACGTTGCCATGGAATTGTGGACACTCTGTTTACCACACGTAATCAAAGTTATGGTTACATGGACGATTCGCCCGAGTGGGCTCCCCATCCTTGATTTCTCGATCATGAACTCTACGTTCGCGAAAACTAAATCAGGCACACAAAGTTGATTTCCCGCACTGAATCTGTTGGGCCAGTTGACATGGCTGAATATTGGGAAGCTAGCAATTTACGTCTGCAGTTCGGCCTTACATTACTCGTTTTTGGTTGCCGGAGTTTCCTGATGGCGAATATTGGCGTCACCTGAGATGAGAACATGATGGTATCGTCGTGGTGGGGCCATTCCCTAGGCTAAGGTCAGGAGGGAGTCCGTTTCCGGTGTGGACATTGGGAGATGATAAACAGCTACCAAGGGTTAAGTTTAGTTGAGTCTTATCTGCAGATTGCAGCAACCGTGATTGCAGTATATACAGAATAATAACGAACTAAATACTGTTTTGGTATATTTATCAGGTTGGTACTTCATTTATTCCTATATTTTAAAACCGATTTATGAATTTTACATTTTCTCTATCAACCTGTGTTTAGTTTTTGCACAAGTAGGTAATTCGGTGATCAAACCTTGATGGCCGAGTCAAATATTTCTCATAATCAACTCTTATCTAGATTTTTACAGATGATATTTTGGGTTGCTTGAGCGCATAATCGCAATTGAGTTCCAAAAAATTAAAGGCTCGGCATCGTTTTAAATCACGCTTCCGAACTAAAAGGTGTAGGACACCTTACCCTATTAGCCACATACTTGATTGAATGCAGAATACGAAGTAAGCCAAAACAGAGGAAATTCTGATTCATAGGGAGAGTGGGGCGACAGTATGGGCCATTCTAATCAAAGTCGTTATTTCTCAAAGAACGCAAAACAGGTTTGAAATTTTTCGTTTATCAAGCATATCCGGCGTCTTGCAAATGACTTTTTTGCGAAATCGAATGGTATCCACTGAGCTTCCTTTGTCCCACTAGCTTTTGCATAAATCGGGTTATTACGGACGAACAAACACATTTTCAATGCATATTTGGCAAATTGTGTTTGGTAGATTTCATAAGTAGATAATAAGCAAATTCATGATAATACTAGGCTGTAGCTAGGTTATTGTCAACATGTTTAGTAACTAACGCACCATCTCACATGCTCAAATGCGAACTTCTAATAAAAGCAACTGAATTTTGACGTGTCTACATACGTGTCAGTTTTTTCGTAAGTCAGGATAACGTCTTATTGCATAGTCAATTTTGGATACATAAGTAACTTTCAGCACCCGAGTACGTCATCCCACAAAGGTGACTAATTGTTAGCACTTTTATCACAGCTACAAGGTCAGATAAATTAGATTTTATCTAGTATTTTCACTATTCTAACAACTGAGGCGATTATATAATATCTGCAACAAAAAGCTTACGAGTCACTTACCTTAGTCGCAACCGTTGTCACTTGTTCTGCGAAATGATGTTGAGCGTCCCGAAACAGAGACCTTGCTTTTAGAAAGTCGTGTTGGTCATTACCTTGAGAGACCATATATAAAATTAGGATACGTAGGAGAACATCACGGATATAGAAACGAAAGACATTATGTAGGCAGTTGAAAAGGCCAAGAACGATCCCGGCCAATTATCACGTATGTTGCAAGTGGAAATGAACATGCTTTTACTAAGTGTAAGTGGAAAAACAACCTTATATTTTAATGAAAAGGGTAGTGTTTTATTTTTAACACATCCTCTGCTGAGTTACAGCTAACAACGGTAACCCTCCTTCTATAAACAACCTAGTATTCGACGAATAATTATCCGGGCGACCGGTAAAGCATAAATTTCTGGATAAATTTTATCCTTTGGTTCACAAGGATTGTGCACATTACTTTGCTGATCCCCTTGCCGAATTTGCGCTCTGTGCTTCAAGCAAAACAAGCCAGCTGACCAATGGGGTAGCGCAATCCTCGTCATTAATAAAGAAAGTAACATGAAAAATTCGTCTACTCGAATGCACGACGATTTCTCTGAAAAATCTCCTTATGCGATTTTTAAACTGATCACCGTACATACCATTTGGATAACCTGAACGTTTCGCATATCGCAGCTTAATGTAAACTCTGGATGCGATAGATAACCTGATGTGCTCTCTTGATTGGATGATAAAAACAAGTATATCCACATGCACTTGCTAGATATTAGCAATGCTTTCCGTTGTGTGAACCTTTAACTTCTGTTGCGCGATCTATTAGACACCAAGGTCCGAAAACAGTACTTCATCTGTAGAAAGATTATTTTACCTGACGTTCCTAATTTATTTGTTAATAGGAAAGATCTATGCTTTATTGACCACAAATCCGGCTTTCTTTTATGATCATTTTTCAATATATTCTGTTTTTAAATACATTACTGCAAACCCCTTTCGTAAAGAGGCGATACTGCTAAAGTATTTGGACGTCGTAATCCTTGGCATCCATCATCTAAGCATCGGCTAAGCTGAAACCTCCATTGGTTAAACTCACGGCTTTGACCGTTTTCCGTTGCTTATCGTTCAACAGCTCAACGTGTATGAATGTTCTTCTACGCCCGTACAAAGCAAATCGCTACCAGTACATCTTGACAAAGTGTCCACATCTTTGCATTTAAAGTGAATGTTTGATATGTTCCACTACAGCAAAATACCTGGGAATAATGCTAGGCAGTAGGCTTACGTGAACCCCTTTCGTTAAGGAAATTTTCGTCAAGGTTATAGAAGTTGCATGTCTACAAGAATGACGGAATGGCAGCACGACTATTCAAACAAAACCCCTTCATCGTAGCAAAAAATCCAACTGTAAACACTGAGGAAAACGCTGTCAAAACCGAAAACAACACTGGAAGCTCTTGGGTGATATAATGTATTTAGACTACGCTGTCAAAATTTCGGAAAGGACTATGTTGTCCAAACATGTATAAAATTGGCAATACGAATACAAGAACACAAACGAGCCTCAAAGGGGACTATGCACTAACACCAGTCTCAGCACACCTGGACAAAAAGAACACTGCTTTGATTAAGCCAAAACATAAGTCCTGGCACAAGCCGAAATAAGAAGGTAAACGGGGTTCCTGGAAGCGTGGTTCTCAACAAAAGACACAATCAAAATGCATATCGACTTTGATCAATTTTACCAACCCCTTCGGCGATAAGCACTTAGCGAAATTAGAAGATGCCGTTTGAATAGTAACAAGCTGAGCGATGACTTCCGCCATGGCGAATAGGGTAGAGATAAAGGGAAACAGATGGTAGCCCTCACTTTGGAAAATTCACCTGCAAGCCGATCAAGAATGGACAATTTAATGAACGACATCGCGCTCGAAATCCCAACATACTGATTATGTATCCACGCATGGTGGTGAAAGGTTTGCAGACAAATTTCCCAGCTCGGCGCACGGTTAACTTATTGAACATGTCTCAGGTCGCCTTCCCTACCCAGGTTCCTGATGTATCGTTTTATCGATTTAAGTTTGTTGCCCTACTGATCTCCAGTTATCTTTCCCGCTGTCCTGAGTAGGAACCGTAGAGTAAACCCTAGATCGGAAAATTATTTGCGAAATATCAACACCGTTGTAACCAGTCATTTCAATTCCTGTAAACGTTTGCAGCTAAATTGTTTACATATGTAAGTCTTGCTAAACATAGAGATTTTTCCCAATGCCTAACAAAAAACTCTGTCTGAAAATTCTACGAAAATTCTACGACAGCATAAGGACCTACGGCAAATCTGTGATTGCTTTTCTGTTATATTTTAGGAATGATAATAATTCAGTTAACCTTAAATGATAAGTAAAATAATCTAGCAAAACTTGCTGAACCAAATTTTTTTAAGGATTTTGTTTTTTATTTTTTCGTATGTCCTCTTACTTTTCAATATTTATTCCATCAACTGGCGCGGGTGTTCGAGCTGGATATTCTTCCTACATGGGTGTGCAAGATACAATATGGACTTGGCTTGCCCAGAATTTTGACCTATTTACAGAGAGTTGCCTGATTTGTTACGTCAGGATACTTATGTTTGCTGGTGACTATATGCTAGTGTTTGTATTATTAACATATATCCTTATTTCACTGTATAAATGAGCTTTTCAGAGACGAAGTAGTGTTTGATACGCTTATATTTTATGAGGTAAATTTTATAAAAACCTTAATCATACTTTTAAAATGTATGTTACAACTTAGTATTTTAAAGCTTGTCTCCTTGCTTTTATAATATATATAGTGATCTTGCCAATATCACACAGTGTATATATTTACAGGATACTTGTTTGCTGAGCTACAATTGAGTTACTCCAATCCCCATACTGGATGAACTAATCTGATTTATGTATGATGACGTTCTGAATTTAGGCACTAGGTAAACTGCAATTGGATTTTTCTTCCTGCGTCCGCATATGCATTAAGTTGATAATTTTATGTTTACAGTTGACGCAATGATGCAAGTCCTTGTATACATTATCGTTACCGGTAATATGGACGAAATATCATCTATGATATCAAAACATGTAGAATTATGGGTTTTATTTTCGGAAGAACAAAAAGCACACATATTTCGCATCAAGCAGTCGAGATATTCTTCTGTAGTTAAAACCATGGAGTATAGATTTTGTACAAAGCATCCATCACTGGACGGCCGGGCGAACTCAATAGCTTTCCTGTGATTGTTAGTGGATGGAAACCGATGTAAAATGAAATAAATGTGCTGCTATATGAATACAATACTTGGTTTGGTTTGACTGGATTTTCCAAAACACCTCTTAGTTAGTTGCATTTCATACAAAAGGAATAAAACTTAGTAGTAGTATAAAAGAAAACATTTCTTGCAGCCATCTTGTGCTGTTCTAAGGCTTCTTGTTGTCCGTATCCTTCAGAGCATCCATTCCAGTCGAATGCGTTTCGGTTTACATTTCTGTCGTTATCATCTTCCGAACTCGGTCCTTCAGCTTTGTGTCCATCTTATACACAGCCGCTGGCAACAAAACTGTAAGGCTCAGAAATTTTTTATTGCTGCTACTTAATTCTCCATGGTAAACTATAACACACGACCACGTACGTTTGGCTATATCACTAATGATGCAGAAACCGGAATTACTCACGAGAGCAGCCAGAAAATTTCCGAATGTCTCCGCGGCATAAACCGAATCAGCTCTGTTGCATACGACAGAGTATGATCGTGGGTTTCCATAAAAAGTTATTCTTATATGATTTTGCTACAACCAGATATGTGCAGTTGCCTTCTAGAGTAAGGTATATGACAATCTGCATTGACACAACTCCAAAAAAATTGTAATTTTATTTACGGGTAGCATCTGACGTAGATCAACTATAGAACAGTTGTAGGATAAATAGATACGTTAATATCTTTCCAGGATTTGCGCAGCCGTTCTGATCAACACGAATCCAACATGTGCAGAACAACCACGATAAAGTCTTTGGCAATTTAAACATAGGTAACACAGGTATATTTTAGGGATAATTTCAAAGACTGTAATTTATAACTGTTTTTCCTGTGGAAACGAATTCTTTTAGTACCGCACTCTCAGAAATTTGGTTTTCTTAACGACTCGGGTTGATACAACATTTACATCTATTTTGCTTATATGCAGTCCATCAAGTGACTAGTTTTGACGTTTGCAACTGAAGCTAACTTGCCCTTCTCGTTTCACGAATCCTTGAACTGCTTTAAACTTATACAGATCCTGGTAATTTGTTTGCACCCAACAAAATCCAATCATGTGGGGTTCTGATAGCGTGTGAATCACTAGGACCTCCGAGGCTCATTTCCAACGACTAATGGAGATAGGAATTTTCAGCTTCAATCAAAAGCCATAGGTTTCCTCCAATGTGGGTGGCTGCAATTACAAGGGATGTGTTCAGTTCTGGGAAGACTTCCTCAGGATGTCCAGGGTATTTTCTTATGGATGACCTATGACCGATATGACTGCGTTTAGTCTACCGGTCTCGCCTATATCAATTGCGTGCACTTTTAAGCTTGCGAGCTACGACACCACCTGCCATACACCGGAAATTTAACAATTACCTTAGATTACGTGTGGTAACTTTGAATCAACTAATGCAGTATCAGCTCGACACAATAGCAATGCTTCTGTCTGGACCGTGCCGGTTATGCCTTAACATAATGGTGTTGGTGCACATAAGAAAACACTGGGTGATTGCAACCGTTGTAGTGCAAAATAATACCAAAACTTCTGATATTTCGTGTCCCTGCTAAGGTTTTCAACAGAAAACAGGGAACTATTAAACTAACAATCAATAATGTTAAATAAATTTACTTTGGTTATATTCTAGTGAAGTACATTTTCGATGGAGCTCAGCAGATCATTATTCTACATAATTTACACAAGAAATGTGCAGTAAAACTATAGCAGTATGGATATTTTCTAGTCTGATAAACTTCACACAGGACTGACCCCTACGCATTACTCCTCTGTTTCCAAGGCACGTAGGAATACTTCTGTAGGAATTTAGCTAGTATTTGATTTATATGATATAATTGCTTAGCTTCATTTTTTGGTTTGTTCGACATTTCAGCTATTAAATAAACGCTTTCCGTTTAGCTACGATCCCCCAGTGGAATTAGTTGCTTTATTCTGCTGTGTTATTCATGTGCTAAACTATCTTTTAAGCAATATTTAATTAAACTCCATCCATTGGGTTTTTAGTGTTTTCCGTATCACAATCACTATATTCAAAAGTTTTGTTTGCACCACAAATTCTAAAACATAACTGTCCGCCTAACTTATGCCAAAAGATGATTTTTAATAATTGGTCTTTAAAATAACCGTTTTGTTGAAGCGAAATATTGTTGTAAATATTCACCGGTCAGGTTCACTTTATTTGCACCTTTCTTCCTTCATCACCTATACATCCTGCGCCCTCTATTTTATTGGATTACAAAAATGAAATCTACAGCCATGAATTTACGCGGTTATCGTTCCCTCTAAGCATTTAATTATATTAATCAGCCAGATTGTTCGAAATGAGCAACCTTTCACTTGAAAATAGATTTTCGTGGCAAATACGCACGCAATATTGCTTATGCTGATAAATGATCTCTATTATTAATCCACAATAATTGCTTTGGTACATCTAGGGTATTGATAAATCATAGGTTACACGCACATGAATGTTACTTACACGAAAGTGAAGTCATTTGTCTTATAAATGTTCCAGTACCGTTCATAAACATTGGGTTTTAAATGTATTCTATATGCATTGTGCCAATTGCAGTTAACATTTGGTCGCAACATTAGCAGTCTTCAAACTATCCGCTGGAAAAACCGTTCTTCCAAAAAAATTTGCGGAGGTAAAAAATATAAGTACTATTGCAATTGAAATGTATGTTTCTCGTCCTACTGAAGTTTATAAAAATTTTGAAACTACAGTTTGCATGCAAATTTATTCACTTCGCCCAACCCGAAATACATATAAAAGCTGCTGCTAAGTAACCGAATATTATTTGTAATTTTAGTTTTTCCTTCTAGTAGTTCACAAGCCACCTCATAGCGTAGCCCGGAACAACACCAGACGCGTTTCGTCTTATTGGGTCACATTAGTGCTGAGCATTTCCTCAATATCCTACTGGGGATCGGACCCGTGACCGGTAGAAGCGTATACCAACTAACCATGAAATTAAGCCACTGAGCAATTGGGGACGTTGATTCGGCTATATAATCTATATGTTACATGGGAGGTAGCAGGGTCTATCTTCCACTGTCACTGACAGCGGCTAGACTGCTATGTCAGGACGTCCTCTTTTTAGATGCTGTATACATAGCATTTGAAACAAGCGGAGGACACTACAATAAGTGGTTTCCGATTCAAGGGTAACTCTGACGTGATTTTTCCGACAGCAGCAGGCATGTTCGGCTCCTTTTATGTCAGCTTGATGACAAAAGCGCTGCTTACACAGGTAGTATATGACGTTTAATTGCATGTTTATATTTACTAACATAATGCATACTATCTAACCGCAATTTGAACGAGTGACTTTGCTTCGTTGAATTATACCTCACAGACGTCGATGAAAAGGAGGATCCAAATGCGCGGTGACAAATAATGCA
>CALYDF020001730.1:0-68209 GCA_944474145.2 Dicrocoelium dendriticum
CAGATATTCATTTGTCCCAAAATGATAACAAAGCATGTAGGACAGTTAGAAGAAGAGAAGCGCAATATTTTGTTTCGATGTATATAGCCAATGCTACAATTTAATGAGTCCAGTTGCAAACATCAACAACGCTGTTCATTCAACTGCATTTAAACTAAGTATCAAACAAATTTAACCCGATGAGAGTGAAACATTAAATATTATTGATAATAGCTACGTTCCCCTTGATGCGAAAAACTGTGTTTGTGGCGGCACGCTCTTACATTGGTGACATGCATGGGGGATTATTGTGATTTGCTTTTCATGTATGAACATTCTAGCGGTTGCTTAAAGCCAAAGCCTAGTAATGAAAACATTGGTGTTTAGATGATTTTGGGCCCCTCTTGGAATAGCTCATCGACAGATTTTTCCCATGGGAATATTGCGATTATCGTAGTTATATCAAGGTAATTAGCGAGCCTGCTGCTAACCGTTGCCACACTGTCACATGACTTGTTTTGTTAGTAGTTTATTACACAGATAGCTATATATTCCAATAAAGAAATTAAAGCGGGTGTTCGTTCTAGCCATTGGTATATTTAGTGTAAAACCTTTGTTGCGAAGCGCTCGAGTTGAACGAAGTTTTAATTCGAGTGTTGACAGGTCGGTATAGGTCTTTTGGTCTGGCATGTTGAAAATCAGCAAAAAGATATGCTTCAATCGCCGAATCTAAAGTGGTCCGCGATAACGTTCATTGCAACGTTCTCGATAACTCATTGCAGATTGTTTACCAATCAGATGTTTAGTAAACGACTTCTGCAGGTGCTCCACAGCAATTCTGTCACCCTTTCTCATATTACGGTATCTTATGTTGCAGTATTCGGGGACGGGGTAAGTGCTTACCTTGAAAAGCTCAACATTGGCATGAGCTGTGTGGATTTTGCTTGAGATGATGAACATCGATTGTCTAGGATGTGCAATTTGGTATTGGGCCTGCCGGCGAAATCGAAGGTAAATGTGTGCCTATTTTCACGATCTCGCGTGGACAGCTGTGTAGCGACGCGTTTATTGTTTAGGTCAGTAGGTCATCGGGGATGCAACGGCTGCAAGACATGATGGTTGATTTCTTAGCCGATTGGTTTATCACCCATGTGCGACGTCGTGACTCAAGAGAATGTAAGTCATCTTAAATGAGCAGTTGCGCCTTGTGAAGTTCCTCACTTCGAAGCTTGTGGAGGATCTTGCTACTATCAGCAAATATAAGTGGCGTATAATGTTTTCCACTTTTGGTGATGTCATGGATGTTGGGCAGAATGAGTGTAGGGCCGAGTAATCTCCCTTGAATCACTCCACTGGTGATGGAGCATGGAAAAGAGCGATAGCGCCTAATTTGAATACCTGACGACGACTACTCAGGTATAATGAAAACCAACTTAGTAATGAGTCCTGGATCCCAAAGTGCTCTACTATGTATAATTCGTTGGTGAAGTACCAGGTCGAATACTTGGTGTATGGCAAGAAACAGGAGTATTACTGCATAGTTGGAATCGATTGATTATGAAATGTGTTTCAGATAATGCAGCTGACAGGTGGTGCACAATCGCTTGGTAAGAAAATCATTCTGCACATTAATGAGGAGGCCAATAGGATCGACGAAGTTCATCACCTCCTTTCTTACTAGTTTTTTAAATTCCCTAGTGATTGTCGGAGTGTGGTGCATCAGTCGATAGTTATCAATCGTTTGTTTGGGACCCGCTTTATGCTGCGGCATAATAAACGAGGTTTTTCACTGGTCTGGAAATTTTTTGGATTCCAGCCACATGGTAAACATGTTTATCAAGGCCAGTGGTAGTTCAGGATCCCTTGGTTTAATGGTGGTTGGTGAAATGTCATCAGATCCCAGCTTGGAAGATGGCTTGATTGAGTTCATAACTTGATGGATAACATTCAGCGAGATATCGACTCTGCTTGCATGGTTTGTTGCTATAAGCCGTTAGCACCCAGGCACAGGGTCACATTCATGACTCATGGTATTGGCAAAAATGTCACTGACTGCTTCACAGATTTCAGCTGGGTCATGGAATAAGTGGCCCACACCTTCATCCATGTGGAAGTGTAGCTGAGGACTCTATTAGGAATATTATATGTCTACCCCAAGTACAGTAAGAGCCACATGACAAATAAACCAGCATTATTGCTTACAAGAGTATAGTATGGAACATAGATTATAGACAGTACTTGGAGCGTAGTTATAATGTAAACAACTTCCAGCGGTATGTAAGGTATTCAGTAGGACACCCATGTTGATGCAGTTGATTATTTGTGAAGCCGATGGACTATGGCTGTAAACAAATAATCAGGTTAAATTAACATTCTGTTTGCATTGAAAGGATATAATTGCTTGAGCACGTAGTTGTTTAAGTGAGTAGCTGCATTTCCTTTTCTAATCTCCTGTCTACGGTAATTGCATACACAGCAGCGCATTTTACCGTGTTTACTAAAGGTTGCAGTACTATGGTCCGGTTACAAAGGACTTTTGCCTAATGTTCATTGGTTCGCATGATTTTAGAAGATATTCCAACAAGTCAGCAGGGAGTAAGAACTGATGGGAAAACACAATCTGCTAACATGAACATCTAGCACTGTATCAAGCTGTGTCCTATCCAGTTGGGGTAACGAAATTTCTTGGTACGTAGCTGGAGTTATGATGACAGTGTGTTGCCCAAACTTGTGTGAAATGTCTGCTGCGGAAGTTTGATCAACCCAGCGTCCTTTTGCGTGGCCTTCAGTAATGTATGTCACACTGTGTACATACAACCTGCCATCAGTAGCATTAACATAGTGGTAAGGAAGGCACGATTTTTACTGTGCTCATCTTTCCTAGGCCATGCGGTTATGCGTTGAAACCTTAAAGGACGAGAGGTATTTGGACAACTCATTCGTCTGGGACCCGATCAATTCTGCCTCAGCATAAAAATAATCCGTGGAAATGACAACCTGCCTGCCGGCAATCTTATATCTGCGATGGTTTCGTGAAATCAAGATCGATTGGCGGCATCCGTATCCGAATTTGCCTGTCGCTGTGACCTTCACGGGGACAACCAGTGGAAGTCTGCCCCTAGAAAGGGACCATGGATGGACTGCGCTGCATCACCAACAGTTCCACCTATCTACCGTGTGTAAACGCAAAGAAATAAGACCGGGAGTCATGCGGATGGTAGCAATTTTTATCGATGGTGCCGGCCCACATTCTTTCAACTAGCAAAACGGAAGCATCTATGCCAAATTACGAAACCATGGGTAGAAAACCTACAAAAGACAGTGAGTGTTGAAGGAAAAGAAATAGGTAATTGCCTTACAAGCAACGTACAAACGTAATGAAGCAAATGACGTTAGAAGGTAAAAACATAATACAATTTACCGTTTTTCACACAGCGTGATCATAAGCTTTATATAGCGAATTAGTTAAAAATAAGAGTATATTTTAATTACTTTACCCCTTAGTTATCTGTAGAATGGATGTCACGGTATCATTTGCTGCTGGCGTCCTTAAACGTTAGCTAACTGGAGCTCATGGAAGCAAACACCATCACACATTTTAACGGTTGGTTAAAAGATGTTCTAGACATACAACTTAATACAAGTATAACAAAATATGTGAAGATTTTAATGACAACCTTTTTAATGTAGACTGACATATTTGGATATTTCATGTTATCCACTTTCCTGATTAGAGGAAACAAGCAAAATTTTTAACTCGAAAATAAATTTGGACTGGCATAATTAATTTCAAAATGCTGTGTGTTAATGTGTCATCGAAAACTGAGAGCAAAGAAAATGTTAATAATCTGATTATAGGAAAAGTCCGTATAAAAGGACGCCAGCAGAAAATGATTATAGAGACCAGTCAGCAACATGGTTATAGTAACGGAACTCTGTTTCAATACGGTTTGCGAGAGAATATCGGCCTCAGTGGAATTCCTTGTGCTTAACTTCATATGTTCCGGTAGACTTCAAAATGTTGGAATATAAGTGTATGCTCGGAACCAGATAATGAATGCGAAGCTGATGAGGAGAATAGAACTCAGAATTGAATATGTCCACAGTCACAGAGAATAATTGCTTACCGTAGCCATTATCGTACAGCATCATTTTTAACCTCCATAAATCACGGCAGCTGTGATTGAATAGAACAATTCCGTCACTTGACAATTTTGTGAGGCTTATTAACCAAGGAACAGTCGTAAGCCCTACTGTACATCACGAGGCCTACTTTTATGGTTCATTGATTGGGGCCTTGTGAGCGCAGTGCGGTTTCGTGTTGAACTTGGTTCGCGACGTAGTAAACAACTTACACTTTTGTATGGACAGAAACGCCAATGTGTTGGTAAAATCAAGTGCAGAAATGAATTTAGTATCACTGGTAGTATGATGCAGGTGCAACGGATAAAGGTGAAATAGTAGCACCATGTGATCTTTCAGCTACCACATTTGGAACACGAATGTCATAGCCGTGGTTTTTCGCAGCTTGTCGTCCGCATTCCATCCGGTCGAACTAGGCATCAGACTGTCACAGACGATAAGAGCTTAGTTACAACCGTCAATATATGTAGCACCCCAGTTCTAACGCTTTTTGTTTGAGAAGATCAAGATACATTTGAGCAACCTCCATACCAACCAAACGATACGATTTATATTTTGTTTCCTGAACACATTGATAATGTATGTGCATCTAATTCTACTACATATTCGCACAGTTGCCATTCTCGCCTAACTGTACATTTAGCATAAATCACATTTGTCTCCATTCCGTGCTTCACAGGCTTCTCTTCAAAGCTATGGTTGGACTGGGGTACATGGTTCAAATTGGGGTTACCGGGGCTTGTCATGGTGGCAATGGAGTGGACAATTTTCGAACTTGGAACAGTCATTGCAGGTCAGTCTACGCTGAATACTTAGGTTTTATTGTTGGTTTGTTCTTGATATTTGGTTCTCTTCGAAACAGTCACAACCAGCCGGGGTAGCAAAATCAAAGCTTAAGATGACCACAATGAATGAGATGGAAAACAGTTGTATATTTATCGTAGTTTAAAATGCTCACACACTTAAGCGCAAATCTCCGTAAAAAATGTAGATATTGATGCTAGGTATTTCTTATACCTCTTAGATTTTCATCTTAGTGATAAACGATACACAACACTTTGTTAAAGTGCAATGATTCAATCACTGCTACTTTGCATTCTACGTTGGAACATTTTGCTTTTAATTTCCTTATGCACATCCATCCTCTGGGTCTTGTAAATTTATGCTTTTTATCCCATCATACACCATTGAACCATTGAACCTGTTTTACTTACACAATCTCCATGATACCAGCTAGTGACATTGTGATTTTGTTCGGGTTGGAATTTCCTCAATAAATAAATATACAAAGCAAAAAGCCAGTTACAGGACAAATTTCAATATATGCTTATATATGTCTATACAACTAAATCAAGAATTTCAATGCAGTGTGTTTAATAAGCCGCCTTTGTTTCCACATGACGATTTCCTGATAGCTTATGCGGATTCCTCCTGTGATGATATTCGTGAGCTTGTTGATATTTCGAAATAAGCAAATTGGATAATGGACAATGGTTGAATGGAATTCGTAGGTTGAGATTTTCTACAGGTAAAAGTATAGAACTTTCTGTTCTTCATACTACATCCCGTTGTATAAGCCCTTAAAGTCCTACCCCACCCCTATGGTTTTAACAAACAGATGGCTGTCTACTTTCATCGTTCTGCAAGTTAAGCCGTTGATAAATAATGCACTACCGGTGAAAACCGCAGGTTATAAAATATGTAGATTTTGTGCCCAAAGAAATATGATGATATTTAGATGTCAGATGCAACAAACACCAGAATTGGTCGACAGATAATAGAACGATATTGAAATAATTTGGATGTAGGACGCTCAGAGTTAACCAACGTTCAATAAATCCCTTCCGATTTATACACTTCTGACAATCTGTTATGAAATTGCCCTTCATTTGCTACAAATTACTTCACATCAGATGCACACGTATATCGATTTCATTACATACTCAATATTTGGATAGATTCGGCCATGTATGTCGACATTCAGGTTAGCAGTTATAAAGCTATTTTTCATTACATGTTTCATTACATGTGCTACGTGGATTATCCAATAGAGCATACCGAGGAAAATCGTGTCGTAACCAACTATGAAGACCTGTCCGACCTAATTGATGCAACAAGCTGGTCGTTCTTAGCTGAATTAACCCCTGAGATGGCCTGCGATGAATTCGTCAACATATTTACCAAGCTCGTGGCAAGGACATATGAAGCCAAACTCTACCGACCTAAGAGGATGAAGCCTTTCGTAAGGAGCAGGACACGTAAGTGCATGGCATTAAGGGACTTGGCATGACAAACTTACATAGCCTAACCGAACGACCATACCTGGGAGGTCTACACAATACAAAGGAACCACTGTGTCAAACTCGTCCGGGAGGAAAAAATTAAGAACCAACAAGGTTTGGTGGAAAAGTTTTGCTCCAATCCCAAACTGCTATCCAGCCACGTAAACAATTTGCGCAGTGTTAAGCGCGGTATTCCTGCTCTGCACAAAGCATGCGGGTTAGCCCAAACCGCACAAGAGGCGGCCAACATTCTTGGACAACAATTTGGCCGTACCTTCCAAAGCGCGCAATCCCCATACATCCTGCCTAAGCAGATAACGCCGCCATCAGGGCTTAGTCACATATCGTTTACGTCCGCAGCTGTACTGAAGAGGCTGATGTCTCTGCTAGAGTTCAGCTCCCCCGAAGCGGGCGGCATTCGACCGAAGGCGCTGAAAGTTGCTGCCATGAGTTTGGCAGGACCATTAGCAATTTTCTTTCAACGATGTCTGAACGAGATACAAGTCCCCACGATGTGGAAGTACGGAATCATCACGCCTATCTACAAAAGTGGTAACCGTGCTGAACCAGCAAACTATCGCCCGATAACACTACTGCCTGTGATCTCCAAGGTTATGAAGTCCATTATAGCTGAAGCTTTGATGGGATACCTGGAGAACAGCAAAGTTCTCGTTCCGCAACAGCATGGGTTTCGCCGAAATCACTCCTGTACAACTAATCTCTTGATTGCTCGTGCAAGCTGGACGGAATCCGTGGACGCTGGTGCAGGAGTTGACTCGGCCTACTTGGATTTCTCAAAGGCATTCGACCGCATAGACCGTCGCATTCTCCTCACAAACTCCAGAAATATGGAATCGGTGATCCTGTTCTGGGCTGGATAGGAGACTTTCTCGTTCAACGTCACCTGAATGTGAGGGTTCGAAGCAACCTATCAGAATCCATCGAAGTTCAATGCGGCGTACCTCAGGGCTCGGTACTTAATCCCCGCCTGTTCCTGGTCTTCATAAATGATCTCGCGAGTGTGCTATCTTCTAACTGTTTGCTATTTTCTGATGATCTGAAGGTATGGCGCACTATAGCTGCAGTGGAGGATCACACATTCTTACAGGAGGACCTGGACAAAGCGTACACATGGTCCATCGAGAACATGCTGCATTTCAACGTTAGCAAGTGCACAGTTCTCAGTATACGGCACAAGAGTATGCACAACTACCGCCTAGGACCACAAATTCTACAGCGGGCTTCTCACGAATGCGATCTCGGTGTGATAGTTTAAGATGACCTCGGTTGTTCGAGGCAGACTGAAAAGGCAGCTAAGAAAGCGAACCAGTAAATCGGCCTTCTTCGTAGAGCCTTCGGGAAGTTTGACCATTCAGTCTTCCCAAAAATGCTTAGTGCATACGTGAGGCCGCACGCGGAGTACGCTATTCAAGCGTGGCAACCCTGGCTCAAGCACCATCTCCCCGCGCTCGATACTGCACAACGTAGGGCAACGAAAAGCGTCAGAGGTTTGACCATCCTCCCCTACCCACTCAGGCTGAAGACCCTCAAAATATACAGTGGACGTTATCGGCGTCTAAGGGGCGATCTCATAATGGTGTACCAGATCCTGAGAAACCCAAACCACCCATGCCATTCCCTTCTAATACTCAGTCAAAACACCTCGCTAAGAGGTCACAAGTTTAAGTTAGTGACGCAGCACAGCCGCCTGGAATGTCGGCGAAACTATTTTTCCCTTCGAGTGGCACAGCCTTGAAACGCCCTCCCGGAACATGTAATTAATGCACCCACCCTATCCCTTTTCAAAAACGCCTTGACGATACCCTGTCACATTTACACTACGTGCTATAGCTCATGACCACCAGATGCTGGCACTAATGCACAACAGACAGAGGATAGTGCCATAACCCTACTCGAGAATGAGTCATTCCAAACTCCTTGCACGAAATTTGATAAAAGCTACTACTACAGAAACTGGATTACTGTATCCTGTCGACCCAAGATGGTTGCACAGGAGTATGCGTTGTCCTTGCTACCTTTTTTATTTTTCTCGCCTATGACGTGAACAATAACCACTCCCCTGTTGCTTTGTGTGAGTACATTCTCATTTCAAACTCCCTCTATACGACAGTGCAGTTGCATCTGTAAGCGCCCGAACTGAAGACTCCATTATCCCTTCGCTATCCTTTTATCACGCTATACACCCTACGGGACATGTCAAGCACCTGCTTTTTTACCCGTTATAAATCATTGTTCAATTACCACACGTGCCGCGTTTACAGATAGCACTCGAGTTGTTAATGCTGTAATTTGCTCATTATAAGCCCGCAGTTCAAATTTAGTATGTTTTGAGAACACATGGAAGCAGTAAATGCTAGAAGTATTCGGCTGTTTCTATCAAGATTACGGTTATAAAATTAGCATATGGAGTTCCGACAGAAAAAGTTTTCCGATGCAGTGAACCATGAGCAATGATTTATCACGGGTAAAAAAGCATGCGCTTGACAAGTACCATAGGATGAATAGAGTACAAGTTAAAATTTGAAGGTTTCTTGATTATATAAATCGCTGTTTCAAGCGTCCACCGAGTTAAATGCACTACTGCATAACGATAGTTTTAGGTGAGAATGGGATATGCACACGTAATTATATAGAGAGCTGTTAAACTTCCATAAGGGCGTGAGAAATAAGAATTAAAAGGAAAACTCTCACACGTTTGTTGCTTCATTTGACAGATGTGATAGGTTAATCCAGCTTAGCTACATCCAGGCTACTCACATGGACACTACTGCATGGATCCTCACTGCCACGTTGCGGAGAGGGCTGTTAAGCACATGGTTAGGTTTACGTTGCTTTTTCCTCCGAGTGGAATGGACTATATCAAGTAATGCAAGTTTGAAAGCGTTTCAGCGTGGCATTTTTTTAAACCGTTAATGTAGGGGCAAGGGTAATGTGAGCCGGAATGACATACCAGGCACGGGACAAACGGAGGGAGAAAACGGTTCTTCGACAATAAAGTCAACTGTAGTGCGCAGCCAGTTTGAGCTGATGATCTATTAGGTTGGTATTTCGGCTCAGCTGCAACAGATTGCGACATGAGCGAGTTGGGTTCGTCAAATTTAAGTAAACCAGGATTAGGTCTCCTCGCTGACTTCGATATTTAGCACTGCACAATCACAGAGACTGCAGTCTGTGTTGATGGGATTGATTAAAGAATCATCTAACGAGATTGGTCGCTCTACGTTGCGAAGCTTCAAGTGCATCGACGTCGCGCCTGCGCCAGGGACACCATGCCTTGATCGCCTATTCCCCATGAGGCCTCACGTAGGTGTTCAGAATTTGCGGAAAGATTTGCAAAAGTCTTCTGTAAGATTTCACGATGTTGACTGCCTCTTTCTGATGCCATTTCAGCATATCTCCAGCAACCAAGGTCGTCCTGCACGATCACCTCCGAGGTGGTTTTCTTGGGAAACACGTTGTAACTGCTGCTCCCCAGGTCGATATTCATAGATAAACTGATGTCGTACGCTAACGAGCTTGCACGTGGTCACGTTGAACTGGAGCCGGTTGATGGATGACCACGCATAAGCCCTATGGCGATCGCTCTGCATTGCCATGTGATCATCCGATGTCCTGATATGCCCGAGTTTGATATCATCCGCAAATAGTAAGAAATTCAACTGCATTACACTGCCAAGATCGTAAATGAATGTGAGGAATAAACGTGTACACATTACCGATCCTAGAGACAGGCTACACTGGAAGTCAATTGGGTCGGAAATGGAGCTGCGGACTATCACATTCAGCTGACGTTGAGCGAGGAAGTTGCCGATCCTACCTAGTATAGGGTCATCGATTCCAGAGCTTCAAAGATTGTACAGGAGAATGCGGTGGTCCAAACGACCGAAGGCTCTAGAGAAGTCCAGGTAGAAAACGTTGACTCCCACTCTGGCATCAAATGATTCTGTCTAGCTTACTCGAGCTAGCAGCAAGTTTGTAGTGCAGGATCGATTTCGGCGGAATCCGTGTTGCTGTGACACTAGGATGTTGTTTATCTCAAGATATCCCATGAGCGTCTCTGCAATTATACGTTCCATTACTTAGAATAAAACTGGGAACACAGTGACTGGACGGTAGTTCCAGGGCTCTGAACGATTACCCCTTTTGAAGATAGGAGTGACTGGTTTATGTTTCCACATTGTTGGAACCTGCATTTCGTCGAGACAACGTTGAAACAACCGAGCTAATAGTTCGGCAAGGTTCATGGCCGCTGTCTTCATGGCATTCGGTTTGATGTCCTCCACGCCAGGTGAGCTGTGCATGCGCAACGACATTAGGGTTTCCATCACATTGGCTCCCGTGAACGATAAATGGTTTAACCCTGATGGCAAATGAAGCTGTGTTAAAGCGGACGAAATGATGATTCACTCCGGTAAATATGGATGGATTGTTAACCAAGCACCTTGGCTGCATCTTGTGCGGTGTGCGCAAGTCTATCTGTTGCACCTAAAACCGCGATCTCGCGCTGCACTCTGCGGAGCTCGTTGACGTGTCTATACAGTAACTTCGGATTTGTACTTAATTTTAACAATAAGTTCTCTTGGTGCTGGAGTTTGTCTTGGCGGATCACCTCGACGCAATGGCTTCCTTGATTTGTGGAAGCACCTCAGGTCAGGTTACTTGGATAGACTTTTAAACGAGCCAGGCTGAAGCCCTTAAGTCCATGCATTTTCTAATACGGCTCCTCAGGAACGAATTCACATGCTTCGGGTGAAGGACTGCTGTCTGACCCAATTGTCGCTAATCCGGTGAATTGCGTGGCAAACACCATCCGAGTGACATCGGACGGCTGCTCGGTCAGAAAGGACCAGTCGATTTCTTAAACGAAGTTGGACAGTTTATCGTAATGTGTAACGACATATGTTTCCAATTTGTTCTCATTGCTGTACTCCTAATAAAAGAGATAACGAAAGAGCAACATCGCGTGGTCGCTGCGGCCAAGTGTTGCATCTATGATCACAGTGTAGACCATTTGTTCCTCTTTGGGGAGCACAAGGTTCAAAACAGAGGGTGTGTCACCCGTTCGTAATCGCGTGGGAGAGGTGACATGGTTTAACAAAGGTACATCGGCGAGCACCACTTCCAAATCCGTCTTGAATTGTTTGCAGTGTGATGCTGGAACTTTGATTGCGTGCAGGTTGAAGTCCCCACCAGATGAACGTGACTTTATGGTCGTGCCAGGACTCGTTTCATCGCACAAGTTAGGCATTTATCCATTTCCAAGGTGGACATTGCAGGGCAGTGAACCATTGCTAGTAAATATACATCACCACGTCTTAGGTGCATACGACACCAAAGAGCGTCGACGACTTGCGTTTCTGGGTCCTCAATGACATCAATATGCAAGTAGGATCGATAATACAGGAGCACTCCCCCTCCTCTGCTTGGTCGATCGTTTCGTATGGAAGTGATGCCGGGTAGTGCAATCTCAGCGTCCGTGAGCTCCGAGTTCAACCATGTTTCGGTGACTATAACTAGGTCACAAGGCGTGGAGACCTGACGCATATGAAGTTCGGTTAGCTTGCTGAGAAGACCTTGTTCATTGGTATACAAGCAGGTAAGGGCATCGGTGTTCAGAAGCTTGTGTGTGAATGCTGGTTTCCGGTGAGGGTATATGCCGACATTTGAGGGGTCTGCTGCCGGTCGTTTTGTTGTAGGACCGATGACGCAGGCCCTAGGGCCAGTTCAGGTTGTTGTATTGAGCTCTCAGCGCCCACAAGTGGGTGACCATCCTGTCCTCCTTCAGCTGTCGGCATTGTTTCCGTTCTGAGCTACACGGTTACTGAATTGTGTTGGTAAGCTGCTTGCTCAGTGTCACATGCTCTATCGGTGGCCCGGTGCCTATTGCCTTTATACGTATTTCGGATGGCAGCATTTCTCGCTTTTTGTGCCACATTTTGATCACGTGTTCTCCCATCGGTTCGGAGTGCAATGATAATTTCATTACTCGGGGACCACAACTTTTATAGTTAGGTGATAGCGGTAACCTTGATGAAGAAATATCGATAACGTATTCCAGTAAGAGTACTTCGCGAAGAAAACGCCATTCATCCCAGTCATGCGCTTTGACCTCTCGATCGCTTAGTGACGGGAGCTCGGGGACACCGTGCACAAGGATAGATTTTGCCTCTTGTTGTTTACGGAAGTCATCCGGATTTTGTTTGCCTCTTTGGCGTAGGTGATATCCAAATTATTGAGAGGGTTATTTGTAGGTGGCTTTGGATTTCTCGGGCGCAACCACACAACACCACAACTTACGGATTTAACCGATATCATTCTTGCCTTACAAAACTGATGCTGGCGGGAGGAAATTAGATAGAATCAGTAGATGCAAGATTGGAAGTCGAAGCCGTCTACTCAGGCTTCTCCAAAGCGTCCGACGTCCTGGACCACCGCATTTTCCTTCACAAGCTTCGAATCTGTGGATTCGATTGCCAGGTACTGGGTTGGAGTAACCCTACCTCATTCAAAGACAGTTGAATGTGTAAGTCTGCAACTCCAATTCAGAAACAATTGAAGTCTAGCGTGGTGTGCTCTAGCCATCCACGTTTGTTACTAGCCTTCGTCAGCGATCTCGCCAATATGCTCCATTCGGACTTTTTAATGTTGGCAGACGATTTCAAGACCTGGCATTTCATATAGTTAGAGGACAATCGCGCGACACTGCAAAGAGCCGTTGACAGAGTCTCTACGTAGTCATCCGAAAACCACCTCCAGTTCAATGTGGTGAAATACGAAGTAGTGACTATACTCCATCACTGTGCTTAGAGTATCCAATTGAGGCCAATAATTGCAACGTGCTTCCCAGAAAGTTTCCTCAAGGCATTCGTGTAAGATGAGCTTTGTCTCCCGAAACAAGTCAAAAGTCGTCAAATAGATCCAGTCAACCTCTTAGACTCTCACGGAAGACTTTCAGAAAGTTCGGGCCATCTGTGTTTCCACAAATCTTCATCGCTCACACGCAACCCAAAGTGGACTATGTGATCTAACCTAGATTAAGTGGCACAAATACGATATTAAATCTATTAAACATCAACAACGTAAAGTAGCAACTTCGTTAGGAATTCGTTCCACGTCTTCTACAACGCAGTTTGCAAGCCATGGGATTATACAGCAGTGAATATCGGTAACAGTATGAAAATCTCATTAAGGTTTAGCTAATATTGACAAACACAATTTATGCCTGTCGCGACATACTGCAAGTCAGCCACAGTGCAATTCTGAGGGATCATGAGATTCAACTTGTTACACACTATAGTCGACTTGATACCCGACGAAACATTTGCTTTTTTCCAGTAATCAGTATCCAGGACCTAGAACGCCCATCCAATGAAGGCCATTTTGGCCCTTAACTAAAACGCTTTACATAAAACGCATTGACGAAACACTATCCCACTTGAATTTCGATATAGTCCATTTCGCTCAGAGGAGGGAATGACTCGAAACAAACTATGAGCTCACCAGCCCTCTCCGTAACATAACGGTGAGAAAACCTATATCAGGTTTAGGTGATTGACTTGGTGAGCAGCTTAAAAATTGCCTCCAGTTTTCCAATTTTATTTCCTCAGTTTGTTTTCATAATCTTCACCCTGATGATTCTACTGGTCTTATCAAGCAGTCACTAGTTTGCACGTCATAAACATTGTTCATTGTCCCAAAACTCTTACAAAACAACCGAAAATTATAGATGGTGAATTTATGTTCACTTAGGAAAAGTAGATTAATGTATCCTGGTAGCGGGACTCTTTCCGAGGATCATGACAGACGGGAATCCACCTTTGCGATGGACCTATTGGAATAATAAACAACTGTCACAAGGCGGATGTCGTTGCGTCGCAGTCGCAGACTGCACCAGAATGGGTCTACGATTAGCTGTTTCAGAACATCCCCGGTTTGCACTGGTAGTCACTACAGAAGTAGCACACCTCCCTTGCAGAGCCGAACGTTTCAAGCAAAGCACACACTGTACCAGAACTTCGGCATCAGTACTATCTGAGTGTGACAAAGTCTCATATGTGAGGATGTGGTTTTGTGATATACTACTAAACATAGTCAAAGGAACATCTTCGCAAATTGGTCACTTTAGGGACCAGTGTATAATAGCCAACATATAAATATGCTCAAATTACATAAGACTGGATCGATTAGTTGTATGCCCCGAAGGTACAAGCATGGCAAAACGCGGCCAATTTAGGGTTTTCGTCAGGATGCAGTGGTGATCAACATCGGATAATCGTCTGCACACAATGTTGAATTATAGGCGGTAGGAAGTTTGGAAGCCTTGAAGGAAAGCGATTCCACTGAAATCAACAACACAAAACCGAAATAGTAAAACAGCACTATTGACAAGCAGTTAACAACAAGAAATGCGAAATTAGTAAATAATTTGTGCCTATAGCACAACTCTGAATCAACAGTTGTCATCTACTCCATATCGCCAGCAAATGTGGCATCAAGTTACACGCATGTACAAACTTAGCGACGTCGCAATGCGCCGCGAATTTTATAGGACAAAAAAGTAAGTTAATTGAATAATAAAAAGAAGACTATACAGATTCCTTGACTTTTGGGCCTGCGTACTATGCAAAGCGACGGCCCGGTATCTTGAATGTTCAGTGGTACATAGAGAAGAGAAAACGCAATGAAGTTGCAGAATAAAATAATAATATAATCATGATGGTAATAATAACACGGCTATTGCTCTGGATGCGAGAAACCGTGTCTGTAGAGGCTCAGCTTATTTTTGTACAAAACTAACCGTGTATTTGCACGGGGGATATATATAGGTGAATTATTAGGATATGCTTTACATGTAGCTATTTATACACTTGCCCTGCTTCAACTGTGAGATTGCTACCGTCTGCTTGCTCAACCCCGCGTCGAACCAACCGAATGAAAGTAAAAGCGCAACGCTCAGCAGACAGGACATTTTCTACAGAATAGGTAGTCTTTTGATGAACCGTACATAGTGATTTAAGAAATCATTTTCACCCGATCGTCGGTCTTTGGCTCTCAGCCAATGTGAGCGAGTTCCGTTCCACGGGCTTGTCATATTTGACAGAATCGTCCGCCTCCGTGTTCGACCGCTGAAACTCTTGATGCTGGCTTGAATTTGCTTTCCAACAAATTCTCACCTGATTCCAAAATTTGGCTGTATTGGTGAACTCGGAATCTCGCCCGCACGTGTGGCCTTCACTCGCAGCTGACTGGTCACCGGCTCACTGGAAACTTGACGCGCACTGTAGGCATCGCGGTGTTGCCGCCTTGTGAGCAGACGTGGACTGCACCTAGGTCTTTGTAGCGCGTCGGAGTGTCGCCATAGCAATTCAACAGCTAAGGTGTCGTCGAGTGTAGCCTAGGTTGAGATTGTTGCTTCCTCTTCTCTGTGCTTTCTCATTTCGTCTTTAGTATCGACAGAACAGCAATCTCTAGTGCTTGTTTCATTTCATCCATGCAATCAGCTCACGCCCTAACCCCCACCAAGGGCTATGACAATGCCGTCCAGCTCGCCACGAGGTGTAACACAGGCACACATTCCATGCAGTCCCGACTCTGACTAGGTGGTTGTCCAGCTGCCTACAAAGTCTCACTATGACTTTCAGCCTCCTCAGTCTAATAGGACTCACGCACACTCAAGACACGGAATCGTTCAGAACACTTAACCAGGCGCATACTACAGTCTCTATTAAATAACTTTTGGTGGATTGTTGAGGCTAAATTATTGTTTTGGAAACATTGGTGCTTGGATGCTTTTAAGCCGCTCTTGGAATAGTACGATGAGAGATTTTCCTATATCAATATAACGCTAATGGTATTTGAATCAATTGGGAGTTTGCTTCTGAATGTTAACACATTTACACCTGACCCGAGTGTGAAAAGTATTTTCTTCAATAGCCAGCTGTGTCTGACCAGAAACAAATTAGAGCGCATGTTCGTTCTAGCCCTTGGTGTAGTCAAGAAAAATTCTCTATTACGTAGCTCTCGAATTGAGCTATATTTTAGTCCGCGTGTAGGCAGATCGGAATAGGTCCTTTTGTAAGACAGGTTGCAAAACAACAGCAACTTCTGCTGCAGTCGTCGAATACCAGTTGTTTCTTGTTGAAGTTTGTTGCAACGTTCTTGATAACACCTCGTATGTTGCTTACCAATCAGATGTTGCCAAATCACCGCTGCAGCTATTCCACAGTAATGCTCGTGTTCTAGCTCATATTACCTTACATCATGCTGCAGTATTCGGGGATGGGGCAGGTGCGTAGATTAAAAGGCTTCACTCTACCATGGGTTGAGTGGATTTTGTTGAGTATATTTGACCCATGTTATCTGGCAGGTGCCATTTGGTATCATGCTGTTCGGAAAAATTGAAGGTACAGTAAAACCTCCGTAAGTTGACTAACCAATGGACTGGACCAATGTGGTCAACATATGGATGTTATATGCCAAAACGTTGCGTAACCTACTTTCCCTTTGTGAGTAGTATAGGATTAAATTTCTCTACACATAAAGCCCTTTCGGACACATTGGACAAGTCTCACAACAAACGCAGATCAGCCATACAGTGTTTTAATAATTCAACCCGCAATATGGGCATTTCACGAGTTAAATCAGTATTTTGAAGAAGGAGTTAATATTTGTCAGTTTCTTGCTTTTATCGCAAAGTTAACTGAAGATAGCTCTCCCAACACAAGTTGCACTACTCAGCATGCTTGGATATTTATTGACTGTAAATGATTTCATTTGCATTAAAAGATCTCTTACTTCATCTTTTTCTGGAATTTCTGTGATTTCCAAATCATCGTCACTCAGTCCTTTTTCTTCTTCATCTGAATAATCAGGTGTTTGTTCTTTGTTCCCTTAGGGAAGTACTGCATTCTGTCTCAGTTGGAAAAGAGCAACTGTGTCTGGTTCAGTGCAAGTTACCAGGTCATCAGGCATTTCAGCAAACACATTAAAGTCTACCCCGTCAAAATGTACCCATTGAGATAGAATGTCTAACAAGACGACGGCATCCCGCTCGACAGAATGAACAAATCCGGCTTTTCTATAACACTTGTATAATTTCTGATTTAGCTTTAAACCAAGCGGAACGTATCCACTGCCCAGCATCTAAGGCAGTAACTATAGCATTAGATGCATTTGTTTCGCATTTGAATCGATAGTATGCACGTTTGAAAAACCCCAATGCATGACCTGAGCTCGGTAGTGCATTTTGAAAATTTTGATAATCCTTAAATCCAGAGTTCAATTTGTGATGTCATGTTTTTAGGCATAAACTTAAGGGTAATATTTGTTTTTTACATGGGTGCAACTAGGACAATTGTCCACCGTCAGGATAATAAAGCATTTCTTATTCATCATTTCTTGGTCGATGCTTCTTATCCACTCCTTACAATTGGCAGCGGGTCATCCACGCTGATCGGTTTATTCTCCCGGTGACTGGAAGCTTTTCAGGATTTAGTTTAGTGAACGCACGTGGTCTAGCTGATTTACCAATGACCAGCGGCATTAGCTTTTCCCCATTTTAGCTAGCACAAAACAGAACTGTGAAACCTACTTTGGAACGTTTCCACTCTTACATGTGTCACCCTTTCTAACAAGGCTACTGTTAGGCATCGCGTTGTAAAAGAGACCGCACTCGTCAGCGTTAAAATGTCCTCACTGTTGAAGCCCATGATGAAGTTAGAAAACTTTTCGATGAAGTCCCGAACCAACTCTTCAGGAGCTTCATTGGATTCACCACAAAACCTCTTTTGAAAATTTCATGTCGGAGTTTACATTTCTCTAGTCACCCATTCGATGCCTGGAAATTTGCGAACGCAAATACTTCTTAGGAAATTTTAGTGAGTTCCTGAAGTACCGGTTCAGCAATTCGAGCATTACCTGCCCTCATTTGCTCCACATAGCGAAGCGTAGACTCATTGAAGTTTTCCGCATCTTCCGCTCTTGATCTCCGCTTACGTTATCGCATCTCTCCAATTACTCGTGTTGATGTCGTTTTGCATGTTGCTAACTGTTGTCTTGCTAAAACCAAAATGCTCTGGCTATTTTCTTTGACTACTCTTTTCCAGAAAATGTAGCAGACTAACCTTTTTCTTGCAGGTTAACTATCTGAGATGTATTCGTTGGGCCATAATGTTGAATTACTCGTGCTGACCGATAGTAAACTCTTCAAAGCATGGAGTGGATCTAAGTTTTACCTTTGTATTTATGTACAATTAATTATCTACAATAACCTACCTTAATTGGTTTCACGCTCAGGCCGACAACAAATAGAGCCGGATAAACACTGGATAGTTAATCTGGGCGTAAACGTTAATCTCGCCACAATCCAAGGTGCTAATGAAGTGATAATCGTGTGGTTGACAGTCACTCAAACTCCTGATCGTGACATGTGCGATGAGTGGACACATGTAATTAGGAGTTGACGTAGGCTTGCCAGTAAACAGATCATTCCGTGTCCGCGGATTTGTGGGGACCCACAATGATGCAGGTAATACGTGTGCGCTTAAACGCTGACGGCCGGGACAAACACGAACGTACGCATACACACGGTGAACAGAATGAAGCTTCAAACGTAAGGTTCACTAATTTATGGGCCAGAAGTCCATGCATAGCAGTCTCACTGCACCCTGTATTATAACAACTAACAAATCACTCGGGAACCATTGGGTGGTAAGCCTACAAGTGGTCAAGTTATGGAGGTTACGTTATTACTGAGTGTCATAGACCAAGTGGTCAACATACAAATTACAGAGATGATTAACATACAGAGGTCTGGTTCCATAGCGCTTACACGTTGACCGTTTAAGCAATGAAAAATTGGTTAATATATATGGTTTGTCAACTTTGGAGTTTATACTGTATATGAGCATCTAATTCAGAGGTCACACATGCACAGCTGTGTAGAACCATGTTACGTGTTACTTGGGATAAATTATACCGGTGGTGAGAAAGCCTAAGACATGATGCTTGGTTTCACAGCCATGTGGTTTATCGCTTACTTGTGGCACCACGGCTCAAGGGAAAACACTGCATCTTGAATGAACAGTAGCGTTCCCTCAATTTCATCCCGTCGAATAATATGGACCATTTTGATACTGTCAGTAAATCATAATGAATGACCACGTTTACAAGGTGTGGTGATGTAAATGATGCAGAGCAGTAAAAGACGTAGGGCCGAATACGCTCGTTTGAATGCCCCACTGACGATGACTCGTGGAAAATGGCGATAGTCTTCTAATGTGACTACCTGGTGACAACCACTCTGGAATGATGATAGCCAACCTGGCAATGAGTCTCGGATCCGAAGGGCCTCCAACTACTATAACAACCGCTTATGCAGCACTCGGTCGAATGCAGGGTTTATGTCCAGAAACAGCATTACTAATGCATAGCCGGAATCGATAGATACTGACATCTAGTTTAGGTATGCACTTGGTAGGTGTTGGGCGATCGCCTGACTAGAAATCATGGTGTTAAATATTTATCAAGCCTAACAAGTCGACAAAATTTATAATCTCGTGCTTGACTAGATTGTTAAATAACTGAGTGGTTATTGGATTGTGATGGGTTTGTCTGTAGTTATTAATCGGTTGCACAATAGATGACACCATTCAAGGAGTTTTTAGGTGGCTAGATTCCGGCGATAGGGTGAATTTTCTTAGCAGCAGCATTTGTATACTAAGCTCTCCTAGTTCAATGGTAGTTGTTGAAACATTATTAGATCCCACCTTAGAGAATCGCTAGATTGACTTGATAAGATGGGGAGGAACTCGACCGGGATCCGGAATCTAATTAAATGGTTTACTATTGTAACCACCGTAAGCTTTAACACTCATGGGTGTGGTAAATAAATCATTGCATGTTTCACAGATTGCAGCTGGATAATGAATTACGTAGCCTCACCGACAACAATTTCAATAATCAGAGTAGAGCAGTCACTGGTTCTAGGACGCAGTATTTCGACAATCTCCCTCGCATTGAAGCTTGTTCGTAGAGTTTACTTTCCTCACATGTGCACCTGTTTATCTGCGCTTGTTTGTCGCTGGTGATACATACGTGCATTTGTAAGAAGTGAAAAATCATCGGTCTTTCTTTATTTTGAAGTTAAATTTCTAGTTGTTTGGCTGTTTGGATGCTCGACAGCGATTTTTGGGACATGGGAAACGCTATCATGATGTGGAGCAAAGAGGGCTGTATCTTGAAGCATTTAATTAGAAAACTGCTTCATATTGGCGTATACGCTTCGCAAAGGAATTATACCTTCCAGTCAGAAAAGCGGATCAACTGCTGAGATGGTTCTCTGTGTATTTTATGGATTAAACTTCGAGGAGTAGAAGCAAGTTTAATAACCTTTTTGATGTGGAAACCGAGTGCGATCATTTTATATACGCTGCTAGAGTGACTGTGTAATCCCTTAGACTGTGGCTTAGGTAAACCTAATGTTAATATTAGGTCCAATACATTGATTTATCTCGTTAGATTGGTTACCCATTTTGTCCAACACCCTGCTTCGCTGGCCTTGATTGGGATGACCAGTGTATTTTCGGTAAGTTGAAATCACCGGCAATTATCTTCTGTCTCTATTACAATCCTGATGCAAATGCAAATGTTAGATTGACTTTGTGGAGACTCACGCTAGACGCATTTGGTGGGTTGTGTATACAGACGAGCAATGTGTAAAGGGGGCAACTGCAAATGAGAGCCTAAGGGATACAGGGACATAAGAAAATTGAGGGGGATTATACGCTCAGCTGTAAGTGTTTCGTGCGCGTATATGATACACCTACCACCTATTTTGGGGCAGCGATCATTTAAAACACGGGGTAGTTTGGAATCTTCATAGTAGAGTCAAGTCTAAAGGAGGAGCACCAAGTTTCAGTGACGGCTGTCTCTTGTGGGTGACTAAACTGTGCACGTGTGTCTATAAAAGAAGTTTGTTGATTATGGATCTGGCACTAAGCAAAATCACTAATATATTGAGTATTGCGAGATTAACGCCTCTGATGCTTGATCTCCGGAATGTTTTACTTCGAGCATAGTGCATTAGGAAGGTAACTGCGAGAGAGTTGCGCCCGAGTTGTCCATTAGAACGTTTGTTGGTAGGGGCAACGTCTCACATGACTGTCTATAGACAGCTGGGGCACGAAGAGAACAGAGGAATCATGCTTTGAATGCCGTTAGCCTGGTATTGGAATAGGTTTTTCATCTATACAAATTAGATGGCAATAGGATCAAAATGCCGATCATCACACGATGTATCTGTGGCAGTAATTGTGGCAAGTCCAATCTCGCTTTCGCTGAGACGTGGTGGTTAGAAGGATCCGCGTGAGCTGTTGAATGCATATAGAGCGGAGCCGGGGGGTAAAAGTGTCTTGTTGGCCGACATCCTTACGTTATATGTACGCTTCCAGTGACAGTTGTAGAACGTGTGACGAGGACTAGGGGTACACATAAGATGTTGTTATTGCTCCTAATCAACAGGAACTTTAAATTACTTGTTGATTGTAGGAGGCTGGCCGATAGGATTCCTTCGGCGCATTGGCGTATTTCGTAGCCATTCGAATTTTGAACTCAATGGTCTCTGGATTGTTTATGCCGTCCGTGGAGAACAGTGAGCCCTGGATTACTTCACTTTGTCTATCCTCTGATGTAACTAGGTCGCTGAGACCCAATTGCCAGTACGTTAATACTTCGGGTATTTAGGTTTCCTTTAATGTTTATGCACGCGGAGTTAAATTCATTGAGAGTACAGTTGTCGGAAATAGAAGAACACGCTTTATCCCTACATCACTCTGAATGCGCTTCAAAGCCGCAAGGAAGGATGCCTTCCTAGCTAGTTCATAAGATGGATAAAATACCGATGTTTAAATGTATGCACTCATATTTTGTATATTTAACTCAGATTGCTCGATCAGCCTAGATATTTTCCGCGGTACAGTGCCTAATGCGTACCTTTGTAAGAATGCTCTATTTAGTTTATTCAAAATGGAATTAAGCGAAGTGTTCAGGGCTAGTTTGTATCCAAAATGAAGGAATCGCTGCCTGGCTTCCTCGCTTAAACATCTAAAATGACCGAAGAAAAATGTTTCGGAGTTTTCTTTTAAAAACCTTGGCATTTTCAGTCGACAGCAGACATGTTACAAGATTTCAATATGGCCAGTTCGATTTCGTCCAGACGCAACCTGGGCGGACTGTTAAAGCAATCACAGTTTACTTTACACATTCGTTTGTTCACTTTGGAGGTAACAGATGCAATTTGCTGCACTGCTTTTCTGTCTAGAACATGACCAGTATTTCCCACCGGGTTACTGATGTAATCAAGCGTAATAGGGCGATCAGTGATAGGTTCAAATTGCCCGCGCTTTTAACCTCATTAACTTGTGGTTCCAAAAGGAACAATGTACCCGTTAGTTCTGAAATGAAGCTATTGTTTGCAGAGGAATGGATTTGCAATGAGGCAGCCAAACTTATGCGCATTCACGCAGTCAGATTGGGCTTGATCGGTTAGATTCCATGGTTAACGTTGACTATGATGGTCACCGATATGAATACATCGGACGTGCCGAGACGCGCACCTGAGGACGAGTTGTGAGAATGAATCCGAGCAAGTGAGGTCCGGAGATGGGGTACGGCAGTAATCTTCATAAACATTTTTGTATGGGCTTCGAAAACTACCTCTCTGATCTCCAAAGTCGAGCAACAAACAGTGAACAATGATTTATGGCGGGTAAAAATGTAGGTGCTTGACATGTCCCGTACGTTGTTCAGCGTGAAAAAGATAGATCAAGGGATAATGTAGTCTTCCGTTTGGGCGCTTACAGACTTAACTTCACCGCCGTATAAAAGGAGTTTGAAATGTGTATGTACGCACAGAAAGCAATAAGGGGAGTGGTTATTGATCACATAATCATCATCATCATCATCAACAGCAGTACATCAGCCACTTGGACTGATGCTTCGCTGCCATACAACCATGAGGACCTACGAAAGAAAAAATAAGAAGAGGGAGAGAAGGGGGACTTACCTGAAAACCTTAATGCCCTAAGCAAACATTCAGGGCCAAGGCGCCTACACCTTGTGTAAAAAACATACCGTCACAAACAGCTGGCTATCGTGCAAAGATAAGGCGGCATCGGCGAGACAGCTTCCTTGCGGCTTTCACTGCCACGCGTCATAATCAGCCATTACCCCGCAGATAACTCAGCACCAAACACACTTTAAACAGACAATCCGATTAGGAGACGGCAGCAGACGCGCCACTGGTGTCGGTTGCGAGCCATGTCCTGTAAAGTCTCGAGCCAAGCACAAGGTGAGTCACGTGGACTCCAACCCGGAAGGCGAGACGGACCAACGGCACCCAGTTTGGTCGTCAGTGACTTCATTTCCCGCTGCCAAGTCAACTTCTGTCCACCTCGAGCCTTGCGCCATCCTACACCTGGTAGACTGAACAAGGCCCTCCTAGGTAAGCGGTGACCAGGCATGCGTAGCACGTGCCCGAGCCAACGCAACTTATTCAGTGCTATCTGTTGTTCTAGGGAGCTAGAATGATTATCACCACCTAGTACTCGCCTAAGCACATCATCGTTGCGGACAAGCTGGTGCCATCCAACACCAGCAATGCTTCGCAAACAACGATGATCAAAGACTTGAAGGCGCCTCAGATCTTCAGACCGAAGGGGCCAAGTTTCACTACCATAGAGCAGAACGGCCCTCACTGTGGCCTTGTATACACGGCCTTTCAGACGGAGGGAAACTCCCTTCTGTCGCCAAAGATGATGCAGGTTCAAGAAGGCAGCTCTGGCCTTTGCAATGCGTGAGCTCACGTCAGTTTCTATGCGCCCATCATTGCTGATGCAACTGCCAAGATAAGTGAATTGATCAACCACCTCGAGTTCCTCGTTAGCAAGCGTCAAGGGGTCATCAAGTGGCTGGTGGTCCTGCAGCAACACTTTGCACTTTGAAGGTGCGAAGTGCATACCAAATAAAGGGACCACTCTGGACAGGCTATTCAGGGTTGATTGTGCCGCCTCAACATTGTCGAAAAGCAAGACGATATCGTCCGCATAATCTAGATCAACTAACCTTTCACCAGGCAGCACTTCAACGCCTACATCGTGAGATTCTGCAAGGGAACACTTCATGATAGAATCCACGACGAAATTGAACAAAAACGGGGAAATCGGACAACCCTGAAGAACGCCACTTGTAGTCGAAAAGCTATCCGATAGGACACCGTAGACCCTGACGCGGCCTGTAGTGTTCGAGTATAGAGCACGAAGGATGTTCATATATTTCGTGGGAACACTTTTCCGCGCAAGTAATTCGAACAGAATCGATCGATCGACTGAATCGAACGCACTCTTGAAATCGAGGAACACAGCTATTGTCGGTCTGCGGTATGCGTGGCGCTGCTCTAGCACTTGTCGCAAAGTAAATATATGGTCTATACATCCACGTCCTGGGCGAAAACCGGCCTGCTCTTCCTTAATCCGAGATTCCCGTTCTGCAGTGAGGCGACGAACGATAATCGAGGCCAGTAATTTTGTCACAACTGGCGTTAGGCTAATACCCCTGTGGTTCGCACAGTCTGTTCGACTGCCCTTCTTGTATATTGCTACTATAATCGATTCGCTCCAATTAGCCGGCACACTCTCTTCGTTCCAGATACGTTCGAATAGGGAGGTCAGTGCCCTGCAGAGGACCTCACCTCCATCCTTAAATAGTGCAGGTGGGAGGGAATCCGGGCCAGCCGCACGAAAACGATTAAGGGCTGTGATCGCGCTTCGGACCTCGGCCTCCGACGGAGGCTCTAAACTAACCGTCCATGGCACGTCCTGCATCACCTGAGTAGGAAGAGGTCCGGGAGCAGGGGGCCAGCTGAACTGACCTTCAAAGTGTTCAGCCCAACGAGCCATACGACGCTCCTTATTGTGTATCAGCGCACCCGCGCTGTCTTTGATTGTCTCACTGACGCCTGGTTTTCTGGGACCAGTGGTGCGTATTAGCTGAAAGAGCTTCCGGTAATTGCCTACTGCTCCTGCCTCCTCCATTTCTTGAGCCCGACTGGTCCACCAGGCTTCCTTGTCAGCACATAGGCTTCGCTTTAGTTTACGCCTAATAGCCCGTCTGGTCCCATTGTGTTCAGAACCAGCCCGGAGGTGTCTTCTAGCTTCAAACTGGTTCACCGACCTCTCGGATATCCAGTGACTGGTGCGGTGACTACTGATAGTGCCACAAACAGATGCTCTTGCCTCGCGCATAGCGGCCGAGATCCTATTCCACTGAAGTTCAGTGCCATTAGGACAAGACAGCGAGAGTTCGGTATGCAGTGCTTCTTGATAGGCTTACCTGACCGAGGGCTGGGACAATTTCTCCGTTGCCAATCAGGGGGGGGACGCTTTGTGCGCCTTCCGGTAAAGTTCATGGAGAAACGAGAGCGCACCAAGGCATGATCAGAGTCGACACAGGTACTCCAGTACGAGCGGCAATCCAGAATGGAACCGCGCCACATGTAACTTATGGCTATGTGGTCATTTTGGGTCCATCGCTGGCCAGCTACAGGTGGACGCCAAGTGGCACTTCGGCGCCCACTGTGTCTAAAAGCAGTGCTAGTAAGAAACAACTGGTGCTCCGCACACAGTTGCAGCAGACGCTCACCGTTGTCAGTCCGTTCAGAGTTAAGTCCATACTTACCACCCAGCTGAGCTTCTGAAGAGCTCAGACGCCCTACTTGTGCGTTCATATCCCCTGCAAGTACTATAATATCTAAACTAGTAGCACTGCGTAGTAGCGCGTTCAGTTCGTGATAGAAAGTGTCCTTGACTGCATTAGAACTGCAGTCGGTAGGAGCATAAACGGAAATCACAAACAAACAGCGTTTTGTACTACTTCGCGAACTCACCTTAGCTGATGTTGTCAAACGGGCTGCACATAAACGGCTGTTCACCGGAATCCAATCAATCAACGATGACTCAGCCTTGGAGCTGAGAATGATACCTACACCAGCTTGACCCGTGAGTGCCGCATCGGCGTCTCCTGATGCGTGCAACCAATAACGAGAGGATAAGCCGGGTACAGTCAATTCAATAACACCGTTAGGGTCATTAATCCTAGTTTCGGACACACAACACACATCAATACCCAGTGTGTCCAAGGTGCGTGCGAGTGCAGCCTGCTGACCTGTTTGTCTTAGAGTGCGGACGTTGAATGTCGCCATGGAAACGGGACAGCGTGGCCTTATAAGGGACTTTTGCCGATAGGCGTCCGATAGGTGCGGTGGGATGGTGGCTGCAGATGGTTCTACTCCAGTGGCACTACGGTTGCTGTCAATTGAGCTGGGAGTTATAGAAGGAAGGTTAGTAATGGGGGCCTGGATGGGAGTAAGAGAAAAAGGTGGAAAAGAAAGAAGGGAGGCGCCAGCAGTAGCATGTTTTCGCTTATCCGCCCTGCTGTATGCAGCAGATAAGGCGACCCTTGATAATCTGCGCGACGGCCGATGCAGGATGAAGTTTATGTTTGAAGAAAATGTCATGGTTTTATGTGGGCTGGGATACTGCCAGGGCGCCCAGACCTAGACAGGAGGACGATTAGGGTCCTCATTCAAAGCCTTTGGCTCAAAAGCCTGTCCGCAAGGCAGCGGGGTGGCAGTGATTTAGTTTTACAGAAATGGACGCCATCCCATTTCAAACCCCCAACCTGGAGGACCAGGAGACTGAGTTTGTCTGACCTCTCACCATTGACCAACCTGGTAGGAGTAGCTCTCAAGATGCTCGGAGGCATCACCCAGTATAGCTCAATGGGTCAATGAGGTACGCAAACCGTCGCACCACGTTAAGGTCCAGTCTCGTTGAGCAAAAAATAAAAAGATAGCAAGGAAAACGCTTACTCGTGTGCAACTATCTTGGCTCGACAGGATACAAAAATGCAGTTTCTATAGTAGTAGCGTTTGTCAGATGTCATAAACCGGTTTGGAGTGACTGATTCTCGAGTAGGGTTATGGCACTATCCAATGCCTATTGTGCATTAGTGTCAGCATTAGGTGGTCATGGGCTATAGCACATAGTGTAAAAGTGACCTAGTATCATCAAGGCGTTTATTGAAAAGGGATAGGATGTGTGCATTAATTATATGCTCCGGGAGGGCGTACCAAGACTGTGACACTCGAAGGGAGAAATAGTTTCGCCGACATTCCAGGCGACTGTACTGCATGACTAACTGAAACTGGTGACCTCTTAGCGGGGTGTTTTGACTGAGCATTAGAGGGGAAGGGCATTTTTGGTTGGGGTTTCTCAGGATCTGGTACACCATTATGAGATCATCACTTAGACACCAATAACGTCCACCGTATATTATGGGTGGTCTTCAGCATGAGTGGTTAGGGAAGGCTGGTCAAACCCCTGACGCTCTTCGTCGCCCTATGTCGTACAGTATCGAGCGTAGTGAGATAGTGCTTGAGCCAGGTTTGCCAAGCTTGAATATTCCGCGTGAGTATTCCGCGTGCGGCCTAACGTAGGCACGAAGCATTTTTGGAAAGAATGAAGGGTCAAACTTTCCGAAAGCTCTGCGAAGAACGCCGAGGTACTGGTTTGCTTTCTTAGCTGCTTTCCAGTTTGCCTAAAACAGCCGAGGTTATCTTGAACTACCAAGCCGAGATCGCACTCGTGAATATCCCGCTGTGGAATTTGTGGTCCTAGGCGGTACTTGTGCATACTCTTGTGCCGTATGCTGAGAACTTTGCACTTGGTGGCGTTGAAATGCAGCATGTTCTCGCTGGACCATATGTACGCTTTTTCCAGATCCTCCTGTAACAATGTGTGAGGCTCCACTGCAGCTATAGTACGCCATACCTTTAGGACATCAGCAAATAGCAAACAGTTAGATGATAGCAGGCTCGCGAGATCATTTATGAAAATCAGGAACAGGCGAAGTCCAAGTACCGAGCCCTGAGGTACGCCGCACTGAACTTCGATGGATTCCGACAGGTTGCTCCTAACCCTCACATTCAGGTGACGTTGCATGGAAAACATTCCTATCCAGCCCAGAACAGGATCGCCGATTCCATAAGGAGTTTATGGAGGAGATTGCGATGGTCTATACAGTCGAATGCCTTTGAGAAATCCAAGTAGACCGCGTCGACTCCTACACCAGCGTCCACAAATTCCGTCCAGCTTGCATGAGCAATCAACAGATTAGTGGTACAGGAGCGAGTTTGGCGAAATCCGTGTTACATCGGAATGAGAATTTTGTTGTTCTCCAGGTACCTCATCAAAGCCTCAGTTACAATGGATTCCATAACCTTGGAGATCACAGGAAGTAGTGTTATCGGGCCATAATTCGCTGGTTCAGCACGACTGCTACTTTTGTAGATTGGCGTGATGATTCTGTGCTTCCACATCGTGGGGACGTGCATCTCTTTCACACATGGTTGAAAGAAAGCTGCTGGTGGTCCTGCCAAGCTCATAGCAGCAACATTCAACGCCTTCGAGCGAATGCCGCCCGCTTCGGGGGAGCTGAACTCGTGCAGAGACATCAGCCTCTTTAGTACAGCTGCGGAGGTGAACGATATGTGATTAAGCCCAGATGGCGGCGTTATCTGCTTAGGCAGGATGTATGTTTATTGCACGCTATGCAAACTACGGCCGAATTGTTGTCCAAGAACGCAGACCGCTTGTTATGCCGTTTGTGCTAATCCGCATGCTTTGTGCAGAACAGCAATACCGCGCATAACACGGCGCCAATTGTTTACGTGCCTGTATAGCAGTTTGGGATTGGAGCAAGACGTTTCCACTAGATTTTGTTGGTTCTTCAGTTTATCCTCCCGGACTAGTTTGACGCAGTGATTTCTTTGTATTGTGTATACATCTCAGGTATCGTCGTTCGAGGAGGCTATGTAGGTGTGCCATGCCAAGTCACTTAATTCCATGCAGTTACGTGTCCTGCTCCTTACGAAAGACTTCATGCTTTTAGCTCCGCTGAGTTTGGTTCCAGATGTCCTTGCCACGTGATGTTAAATATGTTGACGATCTCACTGCAGGACACCTCAGGGGTCAGGTCGGCCAAGAACAACCAGCTTGTTGTATCAGTGAGTTCGGACAGGTCGTCATAGTATGTTACTACATGATATTCCTCGGCATGCTCTTTAAGATAATCCGCGTAGTACATGTAATGAAACACTAGCGTCGCATGATACCTGCGGCCTAAATGAGTATCGGTTATCACTCTCGTCTAACAGTTCTTCATTGGTGTATATTCGGTCCAACATGGATGGCCTGTCAGTTCCCCTGAACCTGTTGGGCCTAGTGACGTAGCCATAAAGCGGGAAGTCTGAAAACAGAGCTTTCAATGCTGTCTTGAATTGCTGTCCTGGTGTGGCCTGGGATTCGAGAGTATGCAAGTTGAAGTCGCCAGTGACTAGAACGTGACCGTACTTCTTGTTTATCATTTGCCTCAAAGCGTACATCAAATTGCAGTCCACCTCAGGAGTAGACGATGATGGGCGGTAAAAAACAACCAATAGGCCAAGATTGTTCCCTATCAGCCGGAAATTACACCAAATGGAGTCAAGTACATCGGTTGCTGAACTTTTTATTGATTCGCATTGCATGTCGTTACGAAAGTAGGAGGCTACCCCACTACGTTTGCTGGCTCGATACTTCCGGACAACGGACATGCCCGTTAGCTCGATTTCAGCATCCGTTATATCGCAGCACAACCACGTTTCGGTGGCGGTGGTGAAGTCCCAAACTGCTGACGGGTGTCCAACTCTTAATTCAGCTAATTTGCTGAATGGACCTTGGGAATTTGTATATATGCATGAGAGATTCTCGGAGACTACGTGTGTTAGATTGGATGGATGGGGCAAGTGAGTTTACGCCGACCAATAAAGGGTCAGCGAGTAATCTTTTTTGGATCGGTTGCATCATCTTGAGAAATAATTGCATTATAAGCAGGTATCAGATTCCCAAGCTAACGGTGTTTGCTCGTGTTCTGCTGTGTCCCTCCTGATATTATGGCTACTCGTGAAACCGCCCCCGAGTCGGATCCTGCAGTTGACGTTTTCATTAAGAGTTGTGCCTCTACTGATTTGTCATTAGAAGGTGCTGGTGTTTCCGCTGCTTGCAGAAGTTTTTCTGTTGGCAATCTGCAACGGAATTTAGTCCGGTTCTTTAGTAGAGTTCGTGCTGTTAGTTCTGATTTTAACACAATTTTAACAGCCTGGGACAGCACCCCTTATAGTTTGGTGATATGAGGATCCTCGTCTACGTAGTGTCCATGACATCTTCGAAAGAAAGTGCCTCCCAGATGTAGTGTCATTGCTCACGGTCGTGCATCTGAGCATTGTCGGAACAGGAACCAGTAAGCTCAGAAACACCGTGAGCAATCACTGCTTTCCTATCTTGAATTTTTCTGTACATCTCTTTGTTAGCGGATCCACTGAACGTCCTTTCCACGGGATTTCGGGTAGTATGCGCACTCAGTTTAAGTCGTTACGGATAAGGTTCGCAGACAGCAGGACGTCCTCAGTCTCGTCCGCAGAGTTTAGTGTTACCCGTTGTATCCGGGGTTCGCCGTAATGCAACGCGGTTGCTTGGCGCGAGCTTCTTTTTAATGTCGGATTAGCATAGACACCGATCGCCGTACAGATGAAACCCCACTGATTTCGATCGTCCGTCAACTTACCATTTATTGTATTGCATTTGGATTGGGGGTCATTTGTGCATACAAGGTTTATGGCACAATGACTGCGACTAGTGGCTACTGATTTTGGAGTTGGAGGCTTAGTATCCGGTGCTTTTGTGAATTTGTGAAAGACACAGATGGGTACCATCCGTGCTGCGACACTTTAGTTTTCTCTAGTCCGGGCACAAAGGTTACCGGCACTCTTTCCGGTGTTTGCTTGGCGGCAACCGATGCGTACATTGCCGCGTAGTTCAATATTGCTGGTTGACTGTAAGTGACGGTCTCGTGTGTCGCGAACAGACTACTAGGTGCAGCACACTGTACAGAAGTTGAGGCAGGCGCACTACAGACAATGCTCTTACTTATAGGAGGGAGAGAATGGAGTTGAAACTGCTGGTGGTTGAGTCGCTGGGGTTAGGTTGGGAGGCCTGGCTCGCTTCTTCGGCCTGACTAGGGAATTCGGGGTGTTATTTCCACTCACAAGTGCAGGTCCGTTTCCACCCATGGGTGTAACTCTGGCGCTCATCAGTTGCTCGACCGCTTCGGTTAGTCTATCACACCTCTTCAGTAGCACCGACAGACAGCTTACAAATGGAATAGAATTGCATACTTGGACGAACCAAAACGCTTCTGCGGTGTTTGCTTTTGTCGATCCCTTCCCAATACAGGTAGTGTGATAGGATTTCAAACATATGGTACACCCCAGACCATTCTTTGCCACTTTAGCACATGACTCGCATTTGCTCTTCATACGAGAGATGTTCACAATAGGCGTGCTGTTTTAATGGGTAGCAAGAGGACAGAGATACTGACGCACCGTTGCGTAGCTATCGGCACTGGTTTGAGGTCAGGGGATCAGGCATATCGCGGCCAGATGAGTCACACCTATCTTAGGGTAGACGACGTGCGTGCCGGTAATTGGATATGCAGCGATGCAGCGTAGGATGGAGGCAAAGCAAGATGACTTGGAAAATACTGCCTAATGACGACAGTGGCTGTTCCAAGATCGGATCAAATTGACGACTATCGCTTTGTACAGGGACTTAAAAGAATGGGAGTAAGCTATTTGGGTGACGCTCAAAATGATCATTAAAATAAAACCAAAAGAGTTCTTGTGGGACGAGAGGAAAAATAAATACTCCGATAAGGTTTAAATACGATTGACTTCAAATTTGGAAGAGCACAGTTTGCTGGTGATCCCCAAATGATAGATGCAATAGATGAACAGTGGTAGGAGGAGCTCGCGGAGCCAAATCGAATGATAGCACGTAGGTTACTGTGAGAATAAATCCAAAGATTTAGAGGAGAATAACGCTGGAGGCCATTTTTTGCTAGACTTGATGCACCCTAGTCCCACTGAGGAAATGATGTTGGGTATTTTTAGGCCAATGGCGATTGCGGCAGGACAGAAAACTGGGCGTTTCGCGGGTTGGATATTTATTAACAGCAATGAAATGGCGGCTGCAAACCACGATGCAGTGTTAAACACATATGGGTTGAACACAAGTTGAGGCTAAACGTATGGCCAGCAAATATTTCGTTCAGTCGTGAGTACAATATTCAGTGGAAACATGTAAATAAGCAGTTTACCGGTTGAGTTAATATAACCATTCCCTCCAAATCGTCGAAAGTGAATAGAACGTTACCGCGTTTAAATAACTTCACCATGTTCTAATTTAAATAACAGTGAGAATGCGAATGCTGATAGATGCGCGCGTTTCGTATTGTCTGAGCAGTACCAAAACAATAACATGAAATTATCTTATACTGTTCAAAGATTGTGACCAACCAATAAAATGCAGTGAGGTGAGCAGCAACGGTGGTTCTACGGCCAGGCAACGGAAAGTCCTCCACTGATGGTTACTACACACACACAGGGCAGGTCTTAGCTGGCTTATCGTCAGTGCCTCGGCAAACCGCAAGTAGCGTAGATTGGGATAACGCAATTAAGAACGGAAACGCGAATGGGGGGTCAATCTGATAATGGATCAACAACACGTCTGCCTATTGAATACGCTGCAGGCTTACTTGCACACGGAATATTGTGTGCCAGATGGCTGGCATTGCGTTAAACCCATTTGGGCAATTGTAAATTTATCCTGCAATTCAAAATCCGTTTGGTGGCGGCTTGCAAAGGAAGTCGTTGCTCTGAGGGCCAGCAGTGGCATCTGCATTTTCTCATGCAAGCGACGTGACGTGTGGAGTACCACAAGGCTCGGTTCTTGGACCTCGTCTATTCTTGGTGTTCATTAACGATTTGGCGAGATCAATTACTTCCGATTTCTTATTTTTCGCTGATGATATCAAGATATGGCGAAGGATCAGAGGACCGGATGAACATGAACGGCTCCAGCACGATCTTAACACAGTGTCGAACTGGTCAGTTCAAAACGCTCTACCGTTCAACGTAGACAAATGTCACGTAGTACAATTACGCCATAGACATAACTATACCTACATACTTGGGACAAACGAATTGCAGAATAGCTTCCAGGAACGTGATCTTGGTGTGATCGTACAGAGCGACCTCAACTGTTCAAAACAGGCTGAGGTAGCTGCCAAAAGATGCAACCAGCACGTCGGCATGCTGCGAAGGGCATTCGGGAGATTTGACCCATCAATCTTCCCAATGATGCTCAATTCCTACGTGCGCCCGCATGTTGAATACGCAATCCAAGCTTGGCAACCTTGGTTGAAACGCGACCTAGAAGCGATAGAGGCACCACAACGGAGAGCAACAAGGAATGTAAAGGGCCTGCGCTATCACTCTTACCACCGAAGGCTGAAGTTGCTGGGAATTTTCAGCGGACGTTATCGAAGGCTGCGCGGCGATCTCATATTAGCGTATCAGATATTGAGTGACCCCAACCACGTATGCCGCCATTTGCTGAAACTTAGCCACAACACGCAGCTCAGGGGTAACTGCTTAAAGTTGAAGGAACAATATAGCGGTCTAGAGTGTCGACGTAATTACTTTTCCCTTCGGGTTTGCAAACCATGGAACGCACTCCCAGACTCAGTAGTATCCTCTCCTACCCTGGATGTTTTCAAAAAACGATTAGATGTTGCTCTCAGCTCCCAACATTTTGTTACCTAAGCTCCTCTGTTGTGGATTACGCCAAGCATGTTTTCAACAGGACTAATGTATCAAATGGACCTAAGTGAGCGACCATATTTTATTTTCTCACTCCTTACCTCAACTATCACTGCGCCCCAGTGTCTTTCTGAATGTCTACACGCGATATTTCTTTTTCATTTTACACTGATGTTAATTATCAAAGTATTCATCTCGGCAGACGTTCGATAGATGACCCAGACATATTTTAATTGCATCATATTCACCGCTACCATCTTACGGGACGTGTCAAGCACTTGCTTTTATCCCGTGATAAATCATTGTTCATTGTTCATTGCACATTCATAACCTAAAAGACAGTGGAAGATGAGCCGCGCTATATTGCAGTTAGATATCAGTCATGGTGGTCCGCTTCTGTCGTCCATGGCACAGTGACATATGTCGCTGACCCGCATGAGTTAGGGCGTGAGCTCGCATCTGACAGAATTCGGCGGGTGCGCGCTACTGACGAGTCCCAATAGGACGATGCGGCCGTCTAGCGCTTTCCTGGATGTCTGGTGGCTGTCTGCCTGTGTCCAACTGCAACGAATCTACACGAAAACCAGCTCAGTCCGGCCTATGTAAATGACGGCACAGTTGCACTCAGCTTGAGCAATACCGTGTGATTTTACGCTGGTAGTTTCCGCTTAATTTACTGAAGGTAGGGTTAGTTTCCGTGTTATATTGATCACCATAGAACCTGCAGCGTAGTAGGTTCAGTTAAGGACAGCGATTGACCGCTTGATTTTCCTCGTTATGGCGGTATTACGCTTAAATATAGGAATAAATAGGTTATTCTCGAAAGCTTCGTGAACATCAAATCAGGTATGATCATAAATTTACAGACGATGTTTCGCTACAGGCACCTTGCTTTGCATGAAATACGCTGATCGCACAACATTTAGTAGTTAAGGATAAGACGGATGAACCGGTCAGGAACATAATTGTTTATGGTGTGGCGATAGTCTGGGTTCAAGAATGTGTGTTGTAGAGATGAAAAGTAAAATCGTAATAAATGGAGTGGTGGTGAAAGTCACAGACAAGGAAGTGTCCTTTTAGTGCACATATCAAAAATATATTAAATTTTAAATGTCAATCTGATTAACTTGACGGTGCGAATTGGTGGGCAGTGCATTTATGCAGTGATGAGTCACATCCAACACATCGCAGTGTTACTAAATGGACATTTGTAGCTTTTTATAGGGAGAAAGCTTGCCAGGCGAAAAACCCACCACATCCTGGAATAGTGCCGTCGCTCTGTTTGAATGATAATTTATAAATGACAGTGTAACTTGCAGACCGCTTGCTCACTCAGCTATTGGTAGTCACTTGAGACGCAAATTTCTTCCTAGGCTAACTGAATTGCTAAGTCAAGTTCCGCCATTAGTCGTTGAATCCGGTCGAAAAAGTCAACTTTCCTGGAGAGTCGGGTACAGATTTGTGCAAGCGAGTAAGGATTTCGAACTAATGTAGTTTGGCTTCTCTGTTGTGGTATATTGGTCCTGGTGTCCGGGTATTCACACTGGACATGTCAGTTTTTGCCTGCATCTGATTCTTATGACCAAAAATTTGTCCTGCCTCAGGCGAAAAAGATATTTTCAATTCAAATACTCTAAACACAGGAAGTTGCCATTCATTCTTTTCACATCATGTGTGGAATTATCTGAGTAATAAGGCCGAACCTCGGTGTTCAGGCCATGAGAAAGTATAGATTGTTCACATAAGGGGATCAGAGTTCATCCATTGGTAAGTTTTGTCAAGCAAACTTGTATTCATATCCAAATGACGGCTGCATGATATGCCATCAGAAATATTCCAGGTAAGGAGAATATAAAACTGTGCTTGCAGAATTGAAATACGTCGAACCCAGTTGTTCGAAAATCAGGGAGAGGCAGAAAAGCTGTTTGTGTTGATGTAAACTAATTGCACTAGCAGAATCTGCCATCCATAGTGGAAAAGGGATCCATGTAAAGACATACTTCCGGGTGAGGAAGTTGTGTCGATATGAATGTCATGCGAGAAAATCCCATTTGGTTAGACCCCTTGCAAGCGACATCACTCCAAATTATCAAGAGAATGATCTATTCGGAATGTGAGTGGAATCGTCAGAAGGAGGAATTGCTATTGAAATCCAGACGAAAAGATCATACGTTTTAAATCAGCTGGCTGCTGCGCATGGATCAGCCAGTACCACATAATGAACCGCCATGCTCCGGCTGCCGTATCTCGGAATATACGGACAACGAACAAGAGCCAACCAAGCAAACATACAGACAGTAATGTATCATTAACCACTAAAAATATGATAGGTGGGGTGTCTAGCTATATGATAATGTGTAACTTTTTAGCATATGATTTATAAGTGCCTTCTTACATCAGGTCTCAGGTGTGGCTCAGACTACAACGCAACGTGCGAAAAGGTTCTGCAGGCTTTATGGTCCAACGGGAGAAAGTGTGTCCACAATGTTCCAAGAACAGTAAAGGTATTGGAAATATGCATATGAACGATGGGCTCAACACGCCATGGTGAAAGCTATCAGAAAGCCATGAAGCTAAGAGCTGCAGAGCGTGGGACAGTCAATCCCTAGAGCAACGTTCAAAAAAGAGAGAGAAAATGCAAAGAATCGGTGAAGAGTGTATTCAGGCGAACAGAGGTGTGATACGCAAGCCGTGAGACGAGGCTGAGGCGCTCATACATCAAAATCCGTCAGCAATGTGAGACCAAAGCTGTGATTTGCGTGGGTGTCGTTATCCGAGCTAAAGTCAGATTGATAAGGGAATAATCAAGCCTATGCAGCGACGTCCATAATGTAATGGAAGTGCAAACACGAGGTGAAGTGCGGAAATATGGGAGGGGAGGTAGGTTGAGTATAGTAACGGAAGTAATAATCATGAGACACTTAAACAGTAATAGAAGCCAGAGGTATAACTTTTTCTTTGACACTGTCAACACCGTTTATGCGGTAAGGCTTTGCTATGATTCTGGGTGAAACGTTTGAGGTAACGGTGCTCCATGAGCTGAGAATCTTGATTGAGAAGAGAATAAAATTGAGGATGTGTATTAAGAGGGTGAACAATGGTACCAAAATTGCTGGGACTTCAGATTTTGTATCTCCGCACGACGAGATGTTAAAAGCAAATTGTTTCCAAACATGACCTGCACCCATATACATATTGCAATAATGTAGAATGACTAACCACACGAAGTAAAATGAGCCGCAAACATACACGTCACTGTAACAAACGCTGTCTTAATCTCGGTGTCCACTCGGCGCAAGGGACAATAGATTGAAATAATTGACAGCAACGATAACACAACCAGTGGTATCATGTAGGGAGGGAATGATCTAGCTTGGTAGTTGATAGGATTTCAAAATGTGAAGGATTGAATGTGTTTAGACCAGTGTTTATATAGCAGGTATTCATGGAACAGAGTTGTTTTCGGTACCCGGAATCGGTTTAGATCCAGAGCATACAAATTATGGGTTGGAGCTAAGAGAGCGGTTGGGTAGATAGTTGTAATAATCGCAGCTAAGGGATCATACAGCTGGACGAACGTCTCACAATATAGGCTATTCATAAATTTTCTACTTGAATGCTGACAGCGCGCACTTTTAACCAGTTGTCAGAAGAAAAAAGTATCTGGGGAAATATTTGGAGCCGATTGAGCACCCAAGATTTCAGATATGTTTGGAAACAACCGTTCGTATATTATGTAGGCAAAGTTTCGCTTTTGACACAAAAGCTTCTTCATGCCCAGTGGACCAGTCGAGAATTAGTATAGCACTTATAGCGAACTGGAATGATAATCGCGACGAAGGAGATGTAGGCAGAGCATTCCCGTTATAAGTCAATGCATCACTCCAAATAGTGCATGGAACGCTCAAAAATGGTCCGCATTATAAGGTCACGCATGTAAGTCCTGTTAACGATGGATGCAAGGGATGACGTGAGGTCCATTCTCTACCATGGATCCGTCCGCCGGCGCTCCTCAGACTGATCGGGTTAAGACAGGTTCCCGCAAGTTTGTAAGCTCAGCCCCGTCCATTGTATTTAAATATTTCTTCATCCTGTCATTTGCTATCACTAAATCCAGGATAAGAGCCGGTGTTATTCCTAGCGTTTAACGAAATTACTCGTTTCTACATTTGTGCATATTCGTGCAGCACTTTTAGACAATATAAGGTTTCAGCAGCCAGGGTGTAGAAAATTGCGCCAGAGGATCGTATCGCACTATCCGCAATAAAAGAAATCCGAAACTTGTTACCACAAGAGCTGATAAAGGCAAAAGCTCGGTGATAAGTAACAAGTCAGATTAGTTTGAAAAGCTGTAGGAGAACGTAGTGACTCGAACATAAAAGAATATCGAAAACAAGCCAGTCTCATCTGTGATGGATTCGCCTAAGACAGAAGTTGGTAATTATCTGAACAGCATAATTGAGTATTTAGGACGGGAAAATGGTAAAATGTATCCCAAAAATCAACTCGTGCAACAAGAGTGTATGGCTTAGGGAAAATACATAAGTCCGATGTACCCATTCGAATTATTGTAGATGGCATAGGTTCTCCGACGCATAAACTAGCTAGATAACTGGCTAGTAAATTGCAACCCTTCACAGGGCAAAATAATACGCTCGAAAATACTCCTATAGCATTGCGCTAAAGGTGTCAAGTCTGGAGGTTTATTCGGATAAATGATGGTCAGTTTCGACGTTGGCTCGTACTTCACCAATTTGACCAGATGCGACGCTTTGGAGATAGAGTAATAGCGCATAATTAGGGAAAGTATCCAGGGGGAAGTAAATGCCTACAGTAGACCAAATAATGTAAGCAATGGCATTGCGTCTTAACATTTTTTATTTTAGAAAAAACACTCACTATTGAATCACCAATATCCTCTGCATTGACAAAGTTGTACATGAAAGCATTTGAACGAAGGGCGCTGACGGACTCGTGAAGCTCACCGAAATTATGATAGTCCTAACTCGGTGAAAACTTTGTTACCATAAGGCGTGATAAGAAAGACAATGTTCTAAACGGCTTGAACACAATTGTGGCTAATTTACATTTCACCATGTAATTGGAAACTCGCAGGCACATGCAGCAACTCCTTGACTGCTTAATTCCACGGAATGTGGGTAGATTAAAAACAACGATATATTGTGATCCGACGGATTATGTATTCCACTATATTACAGGTCACCCAAAGCATGTGTATGCTGGAGTCGCCTCATTGCATTTGCACAGAGCCCAGACCATTTGCACAGAGGAAGAAAATAGGAAGGCCGCTCAGGAAAGAAAAATGGACCAGATATTTGTAATGGATTATCGAGGCGGTTAGTTAAACGCCAGTTGCAGCGAATTAACGACCATCATATTTGCTTCTTTTGTTTGTAGGTCATTTATGGACTTGTTCAGGCCTAAGTATCATCCACAATTGGACCTAACTTCAGGAAAGATAAGCAATATTTCATGTGCATCTGTTACGAATGACTTCCTCTTAAGCTTCTCAGAACAAATGATGTTCTCATTATCGTTGAAAGTAATCGGCATACACAAACCGCTACCAGACAGTAAAGATTTATTGTGCAGTCCGTTCTAGATTTCTAAGAGCTACCGATACCAAACGAAAACACGGAGACAGAAATTTTGTTTGCCACCAATCATCTTCACCAAATCATTGCAAACTGCCACATAGCACTCTTCTGCCATCCATCGGAAAGTGATTAGTTCGAATTCACGTCTCTCAGCTACGGTTATTCTACTACCGGCTACAGTAGAGGAAAAATAGGTGGATGTGCAAGCTGAAGGGTAGTCAAGGAAATAATAATATGATTGCACGGGGGTTACCGAGGGTCCGCAACAATGGAAATCTTAATTAAAAATAGTTTGTGAAATAGGGTTTTTAATAGGAATGTATAAACAGTTGACATGCTTGTTTTGAGACTCCGTGACAAGACAGTAGAAAATGAACTAACTAAGCATCACCAAATTTGTATTACGGATAAACAGTGTTTGCACGAGAAGGGTGGGTTAAAAATTCCTACAATATCAGAAGGTAGTAAAAAACATGTGCCAAGACACAAATGCTCAAGGTGGAGTACCTGGGACAACGAGGGAACAATTTGTTAGTACAGGAGTATGGCTGGGGACGCGAATAAATGTGTCGTTGGGGAAAACACAATAAGACCCAAAGTAGTCTGACCAAGGAAAAAATTGTCTGAGGCAAGCACTTGTCACAAGCAGGATAACCAAAATAAATCCAAAAAGTATCCGGAATGGGATAGGTGGTTTCCTGACGATCTTCGATAGCCTTGCCATTTTTGTCAGTTGGTATGATAGAGTAGCGGTTGAGCCCATATCTGAGTGAACAAGTGTGGGATAGCGTCGTTCCAGTTAACTAACAGGTCAAACATGTTAAATGCCTCCTCATGTAAAAAGTATTTTTTTATACGTACATATTTGTCATTGCGCAAAGGCTGCTTAACCTCCGGTGAAGATACAGATGGGCCCGGGAGGCTAAGACATGGGGAATCCTACATTAAGCAGCCCGTATCTTAAGGGCATTGTGAGTTTGCCAACAGTATACACGTTCGATCAATAGCCGCATAACGCACATATTGTGAGAAGGTGATGGACGGTGTCACGTTCAAGCTAAGAGTGTTCGACAGCGCTTTAAATATAAAGTACACATTGTTGTTCGAAATCACCTCATATGCTTCGTTTAGTCTCAAGGTTTACTCCCTGATGTGAACGTGTACCTCATGTTTGTCTTCTTGAATAACAAAACGGTATTGGTAGAAATGGTAGTGTGTAAATTATATCAATTCGTATCAGAAAACTAAGCCCGTGAGCTAAGTAAAGACGTGCACTGGAAGTCTACCTGCTAAGTTTGATGTCATGCAGAAGATAAGCGTTTTGCGGCTACATCGGCTATATCCATATTCAATTATGTGTGTTACAAGTTTGGAGAAGAAGATGTAGATCTAACCCACTGCTCAGTAATTAGGGCCGGACAACCAGTTTTCAATTTCACCTGCTATGTTACGTTTAACTACAAAACCAATGGTGCCATCACAAAATATACGTTAGAGAACTAAAATCAGGGGCTTATTTTACCCGGCGTATCATGGATAGTGAAACTTAATTCCTGTTAGGTCCATGGTATACTTTGAGGTAGATTTCGATCGACTGTAGCCACACCTACTTGTTGAAAATTATCTGGCCTTGTACACTAATTTTATTTCCTGACACACATCTCATCAAACACACGTCTGCTTACACTCATTCGATCCAGCTTCTTCAGCGCTATTTAATGCATTCAATATCTCTGAAATAACTTGTGTGGATCGTCCAAAATTGCAACATCACGGGTTTTACACTGTTCCCGCAGGTACGGAACTGAGAGATGTTCCCAACCCCTTGACTACAAAGGAATATTTTTGGTCTCAAAATGAAACCAATTCAGAAATCTATATGACGAGCAATCAATGAACAATGAACAATGACATATTACGGGTAAAAAAGCGATTGCTTTACAAGTCCCGTAGGATGGTTGAAGTGAAAGTAAACATAAGCGTAAATCGTTAATTTAAGCGTCTAGTGAATGCAAGTGCCCCTTATTCATAGAAACGTGGTAGAATGTGTACTGAATTGTTACTGTAGAGTACCATGTGAAGTAATATGGGTAAAGCATATATTAAGCACAAGAGAAACGACCAAAGCTTGCTCGTGCGCCACTTTCTTGGACTGGGGTAAACTGATGAATGCAGTTGTAATATATCCGAAACTATATTCTACAACAGCAGTGTGTAAATAGTGAAGCGCAAAAGCTGAGAATGAGCACCGTTTTTTCGCGCTTGTTTGAGTAGGACATCTCTATTATATAGCGTAATATAGGTGGATTAGCTAATCATCCAGACGTCGTTTGAATACCGTTAGCGTGGGGAAAGAAACAACGTATGTGGGAAGAGCGTTCCAGTGTTCGCATACACGAAGTGAAAAGAAATTCCGGCGGCATTCCAACCGGCTGTATTGTGTGGCCAGCTTTAGCTGTTGTCCTCTGAGTCTTGTATAGCTACTCGGCTTTAGTAGGTGACGACAACAATGGTTTGGATTCCTCAGGATCATATAAGTCATTATCAAGTCGCCACGGAGGCGTCGATATTGTCCACTGTAGACTCCAAGGGTATTCAGCCTCAATCGGTAAGGGAGATGAAACAGGCTCTTTACATTCATGGTCGCCCTTCGTTTTGGCAGTCCAAGAGCGGTAAAGTCTTGCTTTTGCCATGGCTGCCACGCGTGGATGGCGTACTCAGACTGAGGCCGAATGTAGGCGCTGAGCATCTGGGAAAAGATGGAAGGATCGAAGCGCCCGAATGCCCTCCGCAAAAGGTCAAGGTTTTGGTTAGCTTTTTGGTGGCTTTCTCGGCCTGAGGGGAACAGCCCAGATCTTCCTGCACTACCACTCCTAGATCACATTCCGTTGTTGTGCGCTGCAATATTTGATCTCCCAGTCTGTATTCGCAAGTGGCTTTATGGCATATGCTCAACACCTTGTACTTTGTGGCGTTGTGCTGAAGGTGGTTCTGAGTCGACCATTCGTAGACCCTGTCCAGATCATCCTGAAGTGCTGCGTTGTCGCTGGTTGTTCTAATGGCTCGCCATACCTTGAAATCATCAGCGAAGAGTAAGGAGTTGGAGTTAATTACTGTCGCGAGATCGTTTATGTAAATCAGGAATAGTCGTGGACCAAGCACTGAGCCCTGGGGCACTCCGCACTAAACGTCGATTGGGTCGGAGATGACGCCGCGAACTCATACATTCAGATGTCGTTGGTGCAAGAAGTTAGTTATCCAACCGAGGATTGGGTCGCCAATTCCATAACACTGCAGCTTGTGAAGGACGATACGGTGCTTCAGACGATCGAAAACCTTTGAGAATTCCAGATATACTGCGTCAACACCTACGCCGCTGTCAACGGTCTCAGTCCAACTGGATCTGGCAAGCAGCAAGTTTGAAGTGCAAGATCGGTTCTTGCGAAACCCACGTCGTACTTGTGCTATGATATTGCGTTCTTCCAAAAAGTTCATCAGTGCTTTGGCAACAATCACTTCCATGATTTTGGAGAGCACCGGGAGTAGTGTTATCGGGCGATAGTTGGCCGATCTGTACGACTTCCTCCCTTATGGATGAGAGTGACGATACCTTACTTCCACATTGTTGGCACGCGCATCTCATCGAGGCATCGTTGGAAGAACTTGCAGAGGGGGTCCGCCAGGTTTACTGCAGCCCTTTTCAATGCTTTTGGACGAATATTATCAACACCGGGAGAGGTATGCTCGCGCAGGGCAGTTAGCCTTTTCATGACATCCGCAGTCGTAAACGTGATGTGGCTAAGTCCTGATGGTAGTACTACAATTGGGAACAGTGTATGGGGCGATATCGTGCTCTGGAAGTTCGGGGCGAATTGTTGACATATTGCGTTAGCCGCCTCGGTTGCGGTTTGTGCGAGTCCACCTAATGTGTGTAAGGCAGGAATTCCTCGCTGCAATTTGCGGAGCTTGTTAACTTGTCTGTACAGAAGCTTGGGGTATGAAAGGAATTTCTCGGCTAGATTCTGTTGGTGCTGTATTTTGTCTTCGGGTACCAGGTTTACGCATTGATTATTTTGGATGATGTATGCTCCCCATGTTTCGGTACTCGATGACTCCTTGTATCTTCGCCAGAATAAATTCCTCGTGACGATACACTTGCGTGTCCTGCTGCGTATGAATGATTTTACTGTCTTCGCTCGCGAAGATCTTTTCCTAGAAGCACTAGTTACTAACGTGTTAAACTGGTGAGCAAATTCAGACCAGGCATCATCTGGGGATCGTTCTGCTAGAAATGCCCAGTTTGTAGCATTTATAAATTTGGGTAGAGCGCCGTATTCCGTAATGAGTTGACATTCCTAGGTGTTTCCTATGGAATACTCTGCATAACAGATGTACTTGAACATGAGGGTTGCATGGTCGCTGCGACCTAAAGGACTCCCTATCGATACCGTTTCGATCATCAGCTCTTCATTGGTGAATACCAGGTCCAGGACACCCGGTTTGTTTCCCGTCCTAAATCTTGTGGGAGATGTGATGCGATTGTAGAGTGGTAGACCACTGATTATCTCCTGTACTTCCATTTTGAAGTGTTCGTTGATACAGGCTGGGGTTTCTATGGTATGAATATTGAAGTCGCCAACCAGGAGAATGTGGCTGTACGACTGCAATAGAATGGTCTTCATTGTGGAGGCTAGGCGGTTGTCCATTTCCAAAGTAGCCGACGGAGGGCGATACACCACACCCAACAAACATGCGTCCCCACGGCTGAATTGAAGACGACACCAAAACGCATCGACAATCTGAACCTCTGGGTCATCGATGAGATCGATGTGTAGTTCGCTGCGATAATAAAGTATTACTCCACCTCCTCTACTTGGTCGATCGTTGCGTAGAATAGACATACCAGGTAGTGCGATTTCCGCATCAGTGATCGCTTCATTCAACTAGGTCTCGGTTATCATAACGAGGTCGCTTGACATCGAGGTCTGACGTAGGCGGAGCTCCGTCAGTTTGCTTAAAAGACCTTGTGCGTTGGTATAAAAACAGGAGAGTGACTCATAGGTTGGAAGGTTATTTGTGGATATAGACAACAGGTTTGAGACTTGGCCTACCTGCTTGAGGTCGGTTGCTACCAGTTTTTTGGAATTGTTTTAGGCTCGCGAGAATGAGTTGGGATAACTCTCTGCACCGTGTGATCAGGTTCATGATGATCCTGCTGGTCACTCACCTCCTGCGGTGCTTCGCCGGATGCTATGACGGCAGTCAGATCAGTCTCTGTGGTGGACTCTGCAACAGCGGTTGTTACCACTGAGTTGTTTCTCTCCATGTAGTAACCAGTAGCCTCTGGTCGTAAACCTGCTGCTTTAATTCGAATTTCTGTTGGTAGCATGTTACGGAATTTACCCCAGTTCTCTAGAACTGTCTGTAATGTTAGCTCAGACGGTAAGACCAACTTCAGCAACCTAGGACCACACCCATTGTAATTTGGTGACACGGGAATCTTGGTCAGGGAGGTAGCAATGATATTTTCTAAAGACAACGCCTCACGAATGTATCGCCATTGCTCCAGGTCATGTGCCTGAACTTCTTCAGGAGGTGAAGCTTGAGACTCGGGGATGCCATGAATAATGACGGTTTTCAACGCGTGTTTTCTACTTCCCTGTTGATTGTTCATGTCTTTTGAACGTTCTTTCCACGGAGTATCCGGTAAGATACATACTCCGTTCGGTGCTCTGTGATGTGGGTTTGCAGCGAGCAGAATGGATTCCGTTTCTTCCTCGGAATATAGTGTTACTCGAAGTAGTCGAGGTTCACCGAAGTGTAAGTTGTTTGCGTGTTTTGCAATGCGGCTCAGCGTAGTGGGTTCCGCACGCATGCTGATGGCACTACAGATGGAATCCCACTGACTACAATCGTCTATCAGTTTGCCCTTTATTGTGTTGGATTTGGATTCAGGAACTTTATTGCACACAAGACTTAAGGCACCATGATTCCGCCTTGTGGTTTGCGACTTAAGAGCACTAGGTTCTTTCGCTTTTTGTGGATTTGTGAACCCCACTGGAGATAGCGATCCATGTTGAGGCACAGTTTTTACCTCTCCGATAAGTGGAGTCAGAGTTGTCTTTGACGGCGTTTTTCTAGAAGCAACCGCTGCGTAGGATGTCCAGTTATTTTTTACCGTAGGCTTGCTGGAGTTTTGCGTGTCGAGTATGTCAACTGAATTACTAGTTATTACACCCTTGGATGACTTAGAAGCAAGTCGGTTTTAAACGACTTTTTCACTTAGTGGAGTCATGATGCTAAAAGCCGCTAAGCGAATTAGATAACCGGCATTTAAGGTCTTAAACGGTTACATGTTTTATATAAAGCTCGGAGCTTAACTTGCAAACCATCCAACTGTTTAATCCTACTCTGGCAGCCGTGGACGTGCTGATGGCGTTGACGTTGTGAAGACACGACAGATAAACAACCGCACTCCTGACCGAACAGGCATCGATCGACTCAATGCATTTGAGGAGCAATCAACAGTTGCCACTTATTCCCCACTAAGGCTGACAAAAGTGATGGACTTCCGCCTGACATTAGTAATTTGTTGGGTACTTTGACCATGATACAGCCATGTTCTCATGGCCGATGACTTCAAAGTTTATCATTTGAAAGTTCCGGCTTCTACTAACCAACGATTCAAGGCAGACTTGCACGAGTTTATTACAATCGGTCCTCATTTTCTCTATGTCAGTTCGCCCAGCAGATAGAAAACGGGAAATAAGCCATCTGTGTTTGATTAACTGTTCACGAACCAAGAGCTCATGATCAAGAAACCAAAGATGGAGAGACCTCTAGAGCGAAGTGATCACGTGCAAATAATTAAGCACTATGTATATTATGCGGAATATGCACAAAACAAAGTGACCTGTTTCTAACAATCACACAATTTGATACACTCGTAAACATTATTGGGATACCACACAGTTATTTTTCGGACAAGTGCCTCATTGAAAATGCATGGAAAGAGTTTGCTGGCAATTTCAGCGATTTGATTAAGTTTGCATCTGTATACAAGCCCATTTGTTCTACAAGAGCACCAACAATGATTCTGAGCAAAATCCGAAATAGAGTTAACAGACTCAGCGTGGCATGCGTATGACAACTGGAGCTACTATGTTGTGCATCGTAATAACTGTACCACACAAGTAGTTGTGGATAAATTAATTCATCAGAAGAGTCCAGCAGAAAGATTTTGTATTAACTGGAAGCTTCTGCACACATCTGCGAATGATCTTCAAAATATGAAGCTTGGTGTGTGTTTAAACTGTCGAGAATTCAAGCAAACTTCTACGGCTGCAATATGGCTCAACTTTTCGATGCGAAACAAGCATGCGTCACATTTCTGTCGTATACCTCTAGACGCCAATATTCACACAGGTCACGTTTATCTCAGCAACCGTATTGCGGAAGTGTTTATCTTTGCACACTCATAGTTCCACGTTGTTGACAACATCTCCCAAAAGGCTCTTCAAGTGGCAAATCCGAGGACACATGACCTATTTGCTCGATATTTCCAAAGATCGATGCATGAGCCCCAGATCCACAACAGTGGAAGCTGGGCATCAACACCACACTTTTCAAGGGTGATAGCCGCTCGTAGAACGTCAATTATCGCGTAGTGATTCACTCACGAAATTGATGGAGCAAATCATATTTGCGACTCCAATGGGCTACTCTGGAAGGTCTAAGATCATAGCACCGAAACAAAACGTATTCCGTCGACATTGGTCACGACTACCAACCTACTGCTTGCCCGCGGCAGTTGGACCAAAGTAGCCGACATTGGGACCAGCACTGATGTCATTTACCACGATTTTTCCAAAGCATTCCACCGCTTAGTTCATGGAATCCTTCTCCAAAAGCTGAAAGCTTGCGGGATCAGTAATCCATTTCTTGGATGTATAGGAAATTTTCTGCTTTAGTGGCGCCTTCAGGTTTAGAGTAGGTCTTCCTTTTCTGATCCTATGGACGTGGATTGCGGTGTCATACATCGATCGACGTTAAGGCCTCGCCTATTCCCGTTCTTCTTTAATGCCCTCGCGCGTCATCGAGTCAAATTTCTTACTTTTTGCCAGTGACCTAGAACCACGGTGAGCTATCTGTAGTCATACCCATCCCGCTGCTTTGCAGAAAGACTTAGACAGTGCTTTGAATGCCAAATGGCAAAACTAATTCTATTCAACGACGACATGTGCAATGCCGTACATGTACGCCATAAGCCAAGTTACGCAGATAAGCTTGGAGTGACCACAAACTGAAAACCGCCCACAGGTGGGTGATATTAAGTTGATGCTGCCAAACGACTTTAGCTGTTCTGTGCAGTCCTTGAAGGCGTCCAATACCGCTAACCAAAACATTGGTCTCTTACGGAATGCCTTCTGACGGTGAGACCCCTCCAACTTCCCCAAAATGTTAAATGCATATGTGATGCCCCATGCAGATTACAAGATTCAGGCCTGGCAGCCCTGGTTAAAACTCAAGCCGATTGCACTGGATACCGCACAGTGAAAGGCGACCAAGAATGTGAAGTGAATGCTCCACCTTGCATACATGTACGACTGAAAACCTTAGGAGTGTGCAGCGGATATTATCGTTATCCACTATGCGAGCTCAATCTGGCGTTCCAGATCTTGAAAACTCGGGCACACTTGCCGCCATCTCCTGAAACTAAGCCTCGACACAAGATTATAGATTCCCTAGCTGAAACTGACTATACCATACAATCGGCTGAAATGCCACCGGGACTTTATTTCTCTTCAAATTTTTCACCCCTAAAATGCTCTTTTGACTTCATTTATTTTCCCACACTAACAGTTTTTAAAGAAGGACCCGACGATGCATTACAACACTTTCAGTACCTGATCTGATTTCAGTTGACTTAGTGACAACGGGATGTAGACAAACATTGTGCTCTCCTGCCTTCTCGAACTCGATGTACACGGACATATATACGTCTGTAAGCGGATACACATGTTTCTTATCCAACATAACTTGACCTAAAGTATGTTTACATTTACGTATACGGCGGTGAGTCCACCAGTGTGAATATAAATATGCTGATAATTTTCCTTATAATTGTATTTCTGCTACGATCATACTGCGAGACATGTAAAGCTACAGTTTTTTACTAGTATAAAACCATTATTCCATTGTTCGGATCCATATAACCGTGTCCGAAGTGAAGGAATACCTGTGTCGCTCCTTCTGGCACTGACACTGCAAAAACGCCCTACACCTGACGAGACCAAACATAGACAATACCGGTTGTGGGGTGTTAGCTTTGGGAGAAGAAACAACAACATACCTTACACGATAATATACCCATTGCTAGCTGCTCATGACGCGGGATCTCAGCGAGGAAGGTAATACACATTGCAATTAATCTCGATTAATTGGGGAACAGAGATCGCATCTGAGGCCGATAAATGTCTAGCACATCCTAGGTTTCCTCTTTTATGCGCGAATCAAATGAGTGTAGCTGAACTGTATGGACGGAATATAGCCCTGAAATGTAGAATCTAAAAAGAAACAAGACATTTTTTGTCACTTCGAGATATTCCTTAGAGGTGGATGCCTTACAGATTCAACAACGAGCACACAAGGACCCGGTTTGACACAGTTGGAGGTTGTGCACTTCTACATCTGTACTAAAGTCTGTAACTGAACTAGTCTTTAACTCCGGAGATAGCTCATTCACAGTGTCATTAGCCCACCATAATTATAAAGATCATAATTATTGTTTCACTAAAAGTTTCATACAAATTTAAAGACCGAACAACTTACTCTCATCATAGCGATCCATCATAGCGTTAGCTGAATCGTAGTTATCTACGGTGTTTTCATCCGGATTTGCCAAGCAAATATCTTTCGTTCTCTCGCGAACCTAATAAACAATGAACAATGAATTTATACGGGTTAAGAAGTGTTGCTTTACAAGTCCCGTTGGATAGTTGGTGGGGATACCAACAAAACAATAATGATGATATGGATAGCAAAATAGTTAATGCTTTAAATATGGAAATAAGGACTTATCGTTTGCTTCGCTACAGTCCTGCGATCCACTTAGATTCACAGCACACACAGTTAACATGAAATAATTCCATGGTAAACTCCAGATGTAGGATGGAGAAGTAGTGTTAAGTGACAAAGTGTAAGTGGATAAGTGGATCGTCCAACCGTCTTTTAAATACTGTTAGTGTCGGTGCAGAGACCACCAATTCTGGGAGAGCATTACACGGGTGATAGACACGAATGAAAAAGAAATTTCTGCGGCACTCCAGACGACTGTATTGTTCTGCGAGTTTTAATGAGTGGCCCCTCAGGTTTGTATTGCTGCTGAGTTGCAGTAAATGGCGGCACACATGATGTGCTTCTCGCAGAATTAAGTATGTCATAATCAGGTCGCCTCGTAGCCTGCGATAGCTTCCACTGAACAATCCTAGTCGTCGCAGCCTCTCCTGGTAGGACAGATTGCGCATTCCAATTACGTTCTTAGATGCCCGGCGTTGTGGCTGCTCCAGTGCATTAAGGTCGTGTTTCAGCCATGGATGCCAGGCTTGATTTGCGTAATCGACATGGGGGCGAACATACGCACTGAGCATTTGTCGAAATATGGAGCTGTTTATTTGTCCAAATGCCCGCCTCAACAGCCCGACGTGTTGGTTCCCCGTCTTCGAGGTCTTTTCGGATTGCCTGAAGCAACCCAAGTCATCTTGAACCAGGACACCCAAGCCACGTACGAGAGTTGATTGTTGTAGTATATTCGTTCCGAGTCGGTATGAGTAGCTGTTCTGATGTCGTATGGAAAGTAACTTGCATTTACTGACGTTTAAATGCAATGAGTTTTGGGTCAACCATGGATAAACCGTATCTAAATCACTCTGAAGCACATGTTGGTCGGCGTTCGCCTGGATCCTGCGCCACATCTTGATATCGTCGGCAAACATTAGGAAGTTTGAAGCGATTCTTCGTGCAAGGTCATTAATAAACACCAAAAACAAACGTGGACCTAGAACTGAGCCTTGCAACACAACACACTCCACTTGTATGGGAACAATGAAACAATGGAACAATGGATTTATGCGGGTATAAAAGCTAAAGCTTGACAAATCCCGTAGGGTGATCAGTGCGAAAATCATAGAAGTGTGGAAAATTCAATGGGGTCCGATAAAGAGCTCCGAACTCTGACCACTAATGGCCGTTGAAGTAGAAAGTTGGCGATCCAGCTTAAAGAGGGTCCCTATCCTGTAATGCTGCAGCTTGGATAGTAGTATCCGATGGTCTAGACCGTCGAAAGCCTTGGAGAAATCCAAGTAGATCATGTCAACACCTTCTCCAGTGGGACCCACATTGATGCAGGTAACACGCGTGCGCTTAAACGCTGACGGCCGGGACAAACACGAACGTACGCTTACACACAGAGAATATAATGAATCTTCAAACGTTAAGTTCACTAATTTGGGGTCAGAAGTCCATGCATAGCAGTCCCACTGCACGCTGTGTTATAAGGACAAACAATCCACTGGAGAACCATTGAATGCTAAGCTCTCAAATGGTCGAATTATGAAGGTTAAGTTTTTGCTGATTGTCCTAGCTCAAGTGGTCGACATACAACTTACAGAGCTGGTCAACATACAGAGGTCTGGTTCCACAGCGTTTACACGATGAAGGTTTAAGCAATGGAAAATTATTCAACGTATAGAGTTGGTCAATTTAGTAGGTATTACTGCATATGAACACAGAATTCCGAGGTCAGTCGTGCACAGTTTTGTAAGAACACGTTTATTGCTCATTGTGAGAGATCATACGGCGCTGAAACAAATGTAAGACATGGTGCTTGGTCTCATAGCCGAGACACTGATCACTTACTTGTGGCATCATGACTCAAGAGAACGTAAAGCATCTGAGATGAAAGTTCCGTCAATTTGATCCCGTCAAATCTTACAGACGATTTTGATACCGTCAGCAAATAAAGATGGATGACTATGTTTAAAAAAGGCGGTGATGTCATTGAAGCAGAACAGAAAATGTTGGAGGACACAATACGCTCTCTTGCACAGCCTAACGGATGATGAAGCGTGGACACGAGCGATAGTTTTCTAATGTGACTACCAGGTGACAACAACTATGGTATGATGATATCCAACCTGGAAAGGAGTCTCGGATCCGAAGGGCCTCCAAATATTTTAACAACCGCTTGTGCGGCATTTGGTCGAATGCTTGGTTTATGTCCAGAAACAAACTTACTACTGCATAGCCGGAATCAATAGATACTGACTTGCAGTTCAGGTAATGCACTTGGTAGGTGCTGCGCTATCGCTTGTGAAGAAACCATGCTGTCAAGTATTTATCGGGCCTAACAAGTCGACCAAATTCATCACCTCGTGCCTGACTAGATTTTTAAATAAATGAGCCATTATTGCAGTGTGATAGATTGGCCGGTAGTTATCAATCTTTTGTTTGGAACCTATGTACCGAGACATAATATATAACGCATTCCACTAAGTTGTTAGGTGGCTAGGTTTGAGCGATAGGGTAAAGATGCTCAGCAACAGCAGTAGTACACTAATCTCTTCTATTTCAATGGTGGTTGTTGAAATTTTATTAGATCCCAGCTTGGTGGATGACCTGATTGTACGTTTATTTGGTGGATAACGTCGACCGGGATGTCGAATCTACTTAAGCGTTTGTTAATGCAATCTCCGTGTGCATATAGCAAGGTAAGGTTTAAGACTAAAGGGTGTGGTAAAGAAGTCATTGAATGTTTCGCGGATTACAGCCGGGTAATGAATTAGTTGGCCTCAACATCAACAAATTCAGTAAGCAGAGTAGAGCGGTCACTAGTTCTACGATGCGGTATTTTGACAAACTCCCTCGCCATGCAGCTACAGATGTACGTTCCACACTTTTCGTCAGATTAGCTGCGCGTGTTTGTCGCTGGTGGCACATACGTGCATTTTTAAGATAAGCGAAAGGTCACCAGTCTATAATTATCTTGCAGTTCCATTTATAGCTTTTTGGCTTTTTGTGTGTTCCACAGTATTTTTGGGGAACGCGATCAACTCGTGAAGCAAGGAGGGCTATGTCGTTTATGTTTTTTTATTAAACTGCTTTAGAGCAGCGTATAAACTGTCAGAGTAACAGAATACGTTCCAGTCAGAGAAGCGGATCAACTGCTGAGAATATTCTCAGTGTATTTTATGAGTTGCACTTTGCGGAGTAGAAGCAAGTTTACTGCCTTTTGTATCGTAGAAACTAAGTGGGATCATTTTATGATCGCTGCTAGAGAGACTGTGTCAAATTTGGTTCTTGCCTTTTGTATCCCTAATTTAAGTTCAATACATTGATCGATCTCGTTGGATTGGTTACCTATTTTGTCCAAGGTCCTGCTTCGCTGGAAGAAAGAAAGTGACGTGCAATATTGGCGTTGGGTGGGATGACTAGTGTATTTTCGGTAAGTCGAATTCACCGGCAATTAGCTTCTGTCCCTGTGGCAACCCCGCTGCAAATAGAAAATGTAAAATTGACGTTACGGATAAGCAAGTTAGACGCATTTGGTGCGTTGTGGATACAGACGAGCAATGTGTAAAAGTGCGCGTCTGCAATTGAGAAGCTAAGGTGTTCAGGGACATCCCACAATCGAAGTGGTTTATACGCTCAGCTTTAAATGTTTCTTGCACGTATATGATACATCTTCCATCTTTTCTAGGGCAAAGATCGTTTGAAACACTCGGTAGATTGGAATCAGCAGTGTAACGTCTATCCGAAGAACCCATTTTTCAGTGACGACTGTCTCTTGTGAGTCACTAACCTGTGCAAGTAGGTCTATAAATGAATTTTGTTGATTATGGATCTAGTATTAAGCAGAATCACAAAAGATATATTGAGTATTGCGAGCTTAACGCCGTCCGATTCATAATCGCCGGAGTGTTTAGGTTCGAGCATAGAGCACTAGGCGGGTAATAGCAAGAGTGTTGCGCCTGAGTTCACCACTAGAACGTTTGTTGGTAGTGGCAGCATCTTACCTCGCTGTCTATAGAGAGCTGGAGCACGAAGAGAACCGAGGAATCATGCATCAATTGTCGTTGGCCTGGCAACAGACTAGGTTTTATATCTATACACATGAGAAAGAAGTAAGATCAAAATGCTGAGACATGGTGATTGGAAGAAGCCGCGTGAGGTTGAATGAACATGGAGCGGAGCCGGGGGATAAAAGTGCCTTTTGGCCGATGTCCTTACGTTATCTGTACGCTTCCAGTAACTGTTGTAGAACGCGTGATGATGACTGGGGGTAGACAAGAGATGTTGTTATTGGTCCTATTCAGCAAGAAGTTTGTATTCCCTGGTGATTGTAGGAGGCTGGCCCATGGGCTTGCTTACCTGCAATGTAGTATTGCGTAGCCTTATGCATTTTAAAGTCAGTGATCCCTGGATCGTTTAAGTCGTTCTTTGGTAACAGTGAGCCATGAATTACATCAGTCCGTTTGTCCTCTAATGCTACTAGGTCGATGAGACCGGATTGCTAACGCGTTACGGCTTCAGACATTTAGACTTTCCTTTACTTTTTATGCACGAAGAGTTAAATTCATTGGGAGTACAGTTGTCGAGAATAGAAGAACTCGCTTTATCTGTATATCGCACTGAAGACGTTTCAGTGGTGTGATGATGGCTTTGTAGCTAGTTGACCATGGGGATAAAGTATCGGGGTCTAAACCGATGCACTCAAATTTTGTATAGTTGACTCAGATTGCCAGATCAGCCTAGATATTTTTCCGTTATTAAGGCACAGTGGCTATTACGTATCTTTATAAAGATGTACTATCTAATTTACTCAAATTGCAATTAAGCTAGTTGTTCAGGGATGGTGTGTGTCCAAAATAGAGGAATCGCTACGTGGCTTCCTCACTAAAAATTCTAAAATAATCTGACAACGTTTCGGTGTTTTCTTTTTAAAACGTTGGCATTTGCAGTCGATTTCAGAGATGATACAACTTCAGTATCGTCAGTTTGATTTTCTCCATCTCCTACGTTTACGAAGTGTTAAAGCAATCAAATGTTACCCTACACATTCGTTTGTGCACTTTGGAGGTTACATATACAATTTGTTCACGGCTTTTAGAACATGACCAGCCTTTCCCAACGGCTTCTTGATGTTATCAAGCGTACTCAGGCCATCATTGAATGTTTCAAAAGTACGTGCGTTTTTAATCTAATTAAGTTGTGATTCCAAAGGGGAGCAATTTACCTTTTAGTCCTGAAATGAGGCTATTTGTTGCAGTGGAACGGATTCGCAATGAGACAGCCAAACTTATGCGTCATCTCACAGTCGGATTGGGTTTGCTCGGTTAGATTCCACGGTTTATTTTAACGATCATTGTCATGGGTATCAATACATCGGATGTGCCGAGACGCGCAACTGAGGACAGGTTGTGAGAATGAATCCGGGCAAGTGGGTCCGGAGATGGAGTGGGGAAGTAATATACGTACGCACTCTTGCATGAGTTCTGGAAACTGGCTCTCTGATCTCCAAAGGCGAGCTGACGCTAAACGTGATGCACACTAGTCACGCTAAGAAAATGAAGATGTCGTTTTCGGCCAATAGCGGTTGGTATAGTAGCTTGGTAACCTTTCGCATTTGACTCAAAGGCTTCGTCAGAGCAGGTGAAGCATTGCAATTGGGGTGGGCTTTTTATGGCGAACAGGGGCGATAACCGCGTTACCCGAGACTTGAGTCATGATGTCATTCCAGCAACTGTTCGTGGTGTCACCTCAGGTGGTTTAAACACAGTGGGAATAGTCCAGGTGTTCCTTTGTGCGCCATGACGTTGACGGATAAGCCCATAGTGTTGACAATGGGAGTCGGTTTGCACTTTGCAATCCGATTCACGTACCGATGCTCGTCAAGTTGGCCGGCCTAAAACCGCCCGCCATGCATTAGGGAATTCTACCCCTCAATTCTATTCACGCAGTGGTCAGATTTGGCAATTTCCACCGCCCCGGCAATCAACCGCTGTGATGTTGATCGTAAGCCCCTCCTAATGACCTCTACGTTTTCGAGGTATATCTGGTGACCCGTGTCTAATGCATGCACAGCTACGGCCGAGTCTCTTACTATTGCCCGGTATTCAAACTCGTTTCTTGGTAGTCTTGAAATGCGTCTCCTGTGCTCTGAAATTCGTGTGCGTAATTCTCTCGCTGTCTGGCCTATATACACATGTGTACAGTCTTTACATTTAATTTTATAAACACAGTTAGTCGTCCTATCCTTGGGAAGGGGGTCCTTCAGGTGTACCAGCGCCGAACGTAACGTTCGACCATGCTGAAAGATCACTCTTATATTTTCCTTGTTTAGTACCCTCCGATTTGCCTCGGAAGTGCCTTCCTTGTACCGAATTCCGACCGCCCCTATCCACTCGGCTGTAGGTCTTGACTTCCTGTGTAGCACTTTATGCAAATGACGTTTAACCAGTCGCCGTGTGTAACCGCTTTCTAATAGTTTGATCATTGTCACTTTCCGCGCAACCTTTTTGTCCTCCTCCATCGTGCACAAGGTTTGTGCCCTGTGGAACAGCGTTGAGGCTGTCCCAGCGTAAGCCTGTTTCGGATGACCCAAAGTGTAGTGGAGTACGTCGCCAGTATCCGTTGGCTTGCGGTATATTGTCGAAGCCTTTGAGTCAAAGGCGAAACGTTACCAAACTACTATACCAACCGATTGTTTCCAAACCTCTCTGAACTCATGACTACTCGATCGGTTCCAAGTATCTTTCAAGAATTTGGATCCACACTAGCATGTTCAGAAAATGGGCCCGTACTTAGAACGGAAGTCACCGTTGAAGAAGGAAGTTTCTGATCTATACAAGAAAAGTGTAGCACATACCGCATGTTTGCAGCTCATGAAGAAGTAGTAAGTTATGTACAAGGTCGAATGCTTGGAAACATCGAGATACATAACATCGAACCAGATCAGATATCCGAGTTCTCTATCCAACTGCCACGAGCAGTCAGTAAACAGGTAGTACACGAGAGGAGCCGGATTAAATGTTACAGTGTTTCAAACGTTTCATAAGAAAAATCCCTCAAGCTTAACAGGTCCCCTAGTGTGGTCATAATAAATATATCGCAAAATATGAAAACCATGAAGACTAAATTATGTCCACACCAAAGAACTTACTGTGGTATAGTCAGCAAAAAATACAAAACGAAAGTAACCTCAACAGCATTGTCCAACGAGGCGTGCTTTACCCTCTATATCTGCTTTGTGAAAACACCGCGACCAGCTTTAGCACCACGTTGCAACCTCTATGAAAATTAGGTGTGAGTTAATAAAAGTGGCTTTAATCGTGGTTTTTAATGAAGCCATATGTGAAGATGCTAAATCTAAGTGTCCTGTGAAAGCAGGAATGGATTGCACACTCTGGTCCAAACACTGCCATCCCAAGTGTGGTAACGTTTCTCCACGGCAGGCGAGAGAGCAGAGCAGCTCGCCAGATGCCTTCTGGATTTCTCCTACATGTTTGACCATAAAATTCGGCGAATGTGTGCTAATAATAGTCCATAAATAGAACGGTTTACTAGAGGATCCAAACAGCTGGCAAACCCTAGGTTTGCTACATTGAAGATGCATCAGGAAAGAGTGCTAAGACCGAACCAAACGGTGAGTTCGCAGGTCGTATCCCCAATATAACTAGGCTCAAGTATTTCAGTGCCTCCTTCTTATTCCACATTGACATGTCATAAGTTTAATGCAGAAGAGGGACTTGGTAGTCAAGCATTCAACATTACAGCCATAATCGGCCCTCACTTGGAACACGCGACAAATCGACGCACATCAGCCTCTATCCGCATCAGGAATGGAGCCGTTTAAACCAACTTTTGCTGCCGCAGCCGCATCTGGTGGCTAAACTAGTAGACACATTAGATATGTAACGCCAAGTACTTCAACAACTGCAACTGAAACCCGAAACCGGAAAAGCAGCCGAGTTCCACCTACACCGATTACTCCCACCTCAGATCAATAGCTGATGCCTGAGAGCAAATATGTGGCCCAATCTCCACTAACACACCGGAAGCAATCTATTGCTGCCGAAGGCGTGATTTCGTACGCACCGTCTCAGCTGCTTACGCACTAAGTGTAACACAGTCTATATCAAGCGCCATAACACATAGAGTTAAAATTACCACATATGCGCAAATAGCACCATCAATAATTCGGACTACAGCCTCCCTTAAAGCGGCCATCTTTAGACAAACGCACGAGTTACCAGCAATTGCATGTTCTGGCGTCCCTGAATCTAGCGCTCACCTCAAAACATGTAAGCTGCTGGACGTGAGATACAGTGGCATATTGTGTTGCCTAAAATGCGTTCAAGCCGAACCGACCTCCTCAGTGTACATCGTCCAAAAACCAAACTCACCACACTTTGCTAGAGCGTAGCTCTTACTAGTAACGCTGCAATCCACGGACAAGGTGGAGACTGTCCTCAAATCGGCTATTCAGCTTCGAATTACGCCATGCGGTGCTCGTATTTTTCCGGCCGTGGAGAGGACGCCAGCGAAGAGAACCAAAGACGAAGGAACACCACCAGCTGAAGAAGGAAATATCGGTAATCAATCATGGTGTCCCACAGATTCAGGCCCGAAATGAACTCGGAGCCCAATTTCACAACCGGTAGTAGTGGCGTTACTTACGTGAAGTAATCTATCGCAACGATATACTGGCCAAAGCTATCTCAAAACTGTCATAATTAGCAAACTACTAAGGATATGACACCAAAGTGCTGAAAGTCTTGCTTCAATCCAAACGCATGGCGGAAGTATCATTTGATATGTGGCACCAAATGTAGTAACAAGCGCCCATCAGAGATTTGCTTAAAGGTGTTTAACACCAGAGCAAGTTGATGGTGGCAGGACGTAAGCACCGAGGCTTACTAACTACCCCAGCAAATCTTACTTTTGATTCGTACAGCTTCCGACCACGAATGACTCTCGAAAAAATGATGACTTGCCCGATGACATTGCAATCAGAACTTCATCTCGTAAGCTCTCTGTCAGCCGACATGGAAAGGCTCAACGTCCAATATCAGTAGTTCATCCATAAAAGGATTAAGTGCTGACCTCACCAATGTCGGCGTAAACTCTCACCTGAAACCCACGCCTCCAAATATACTTCCGACATTCAAAGCATCATGATGTTTAGCACTAATGCATAAGTCCTTCTCAGCTAACTTTCTGAGCATTATCATCGATAAGCCTCGAAGCTTTAGGACATGAGCATGCTAACCAAAACGTGAATCAACGAAGAAATCACTGATGCCGAGATCGCGTTACCAGGCATATCAAATCTACAAAATGATCGACCAAGTAAGGGAGGCAGTGTCCTTTTGTACCATCGTAGTGACTTGCTTATGAACTCCTGAAATGCCCAGAGACCCAAGCTAGTGCAACCCCGATGTTGTGACACTTGTTTAGTTGCCATCGCATACCGTACCCAGATTTCAGCTTTAGTAATTAACAATAACTGTTTCGCTAATACTCTGCAGACCGTTCAGGCACAGCCCTACATTCACCTCCATGAAGATGAATTCAACTTACATACTTTCGTAGTTCCAGCCACTCACAGTTAGCACTTTAAATCCAAACCGCAAGAGATATTCGCTAGTCTATCACTTTATAATCACGTCACTTCTCATACAAGATTAAGCACCGGGCACAACTTAGCCATTCTTGACGTTTTGTTTACCGGTGAAGAACTTATGATTCACAGAGTATTGGTGTGCAGCACGGAGGGACGCGGCGATCATTCGACACTGTTTGGGTAAAACGTCTGTTATACGGAGCATTCCAAAGGGGGCAAAGGAGCGGTTTGTATCATAACTGTTATATTCTTCTCAGAAAACGTGCTTCCGAAATACCTACTTTAATGCTCCATAAACTCCCAGCCAAACCGTAGGAAAAAGCAGGTCAGTGACCTTAACAAAATAACGTATTAACCGCCGTGGGCAAAACACTGTACAACTGCCTCGGACCGTGGCTGTAATTATAGGTCTCTTACTGACCTTTGAATTCTGGAATTGGAAAGTCAACTACCAAGGGTGGTGGTTCACCAAAGATTTGGCCGATATGCCAAGTAGCTTTTAGACATGTGCAAAACTTATAACATTGCAGAACGTTCGAAACTACTGCGATAATCCTTGTTAATTGATTAATCGTTAAAATAATGGATTTCCCGGGCAATTGTTACTTGCTCCCGGACACCTTCACTTCTGAGATATCATCCGAAGTATACGATGAAAGCGTACGATAAACCTGCAGTATTCGGGAAGGTGATTTCTGTCTGGCTGTTTAAATCCTTATAAAAAGTGCGCGAGAACTGGGTTCCGAAGTCGGTGGTCTGGATTCCTTGCTGGACTTTAAGCAGTCGTCCACGGTCTCCTTCAGTAAGATAAAGCTTTCCATCATTAAGTCGAACAGGCGGGCGGTAGGTCTTGCTTGTTCTGGTAGGCACAGTGTTGGCTGTAACTAGCTTGCATATCGTGCCCAGATATGTGCGCGCACGATCACGTCATGAATTCCAATTCTGTGTTTGCTTTTGACTGTCCCTAACGTCCAAATCGAGTGACCTTCTCGAAAGTTACGTACTAGCACTTTCTGTCCAAGTGTAAACGATCGTTTCTTTGCTCCATGTTACCGGTTAAAATTCTGTTCCATGCTGCAGTTTATTCAGCAACAGACGATTCCGAGCGCGGTCGGTTGACCTCGAAAGGCGCGCGGAGTTTCCGGTTCATCATAGCCTGTGCTGGAGAAAATCCATCCAGCGCTTGTGGATTCGGTCTTGATCGGTAGATGTAAAGGAACCGATCAACCACGTCATTTATACTTCCATCCCCTTTTGATTTCTACAGAGCACCCTTGAAAGTATCGAGAAACGTTTCTGCCTGGCTATTCGACTGTGAGTGTAACGGCGGCGAGCGAATGTGCTGGACTGCGTAATGCTTGCGGAACTCCGTAAAACTTTTCGAAGTGAATTGTGTGCTGTTGCCAGTTACAATTTGCTCTGGACAGCTGAAACTGCTCAACGTTTGGCGTACTCTTGTTCCGGTGTCATTGGTAGTTATGCTATCCATGAGGAATTGCAGTACCAGTCGACAATGATGAGGGAAATTTGACCGTTGATCGGTACCGCGTATTCGACATGGATGCGCCGCCATGGTTTATTAGCATTGGATCATAAATATAGCTCCGCTTTTTGTGGCGCTTTCAAGGCATTGGCACACTTTTGGCAGCCTTTAGCTATTTCTTCTAGCTGTTTGTCCAAGAAGGTCAGGTATATATAACTTCAGGCACGAGTCTTCATACATCTGATCCCAGGATGCTCGGCATGGAACTATCGAATAACACATTCCTGACGAGCATTCGGGATGACCACTCTTTCCGGAAATAGTATGCAGTCGTTCGCAATAGAGAACGAATAGCCCCTCTGGAAGTACTGTTGCATGCAACAGATGGACATGAAGGTGGCCAACTTGTTTATTTAAACTGTGTAAGTTTCTTGAGTATTGCGTCCTAAGCGTATCGCTTAGTACCGTTTCTGCAGTAACCCGTATACCAGGCATTGTATCACATACCAAATAGTTGACGTAAATTTCGATCTCCAACGAGGCAGTGACTTTATCTTCATGTTCTTGCTAATGGACATCAATTAAGCCTGACAGTGCATCAGCTTAAATAATGGAAGTTGTCGACTGGTAGTGGATATCGAAATCAACCCCCATCAATGCAAGAGCCCAACGTTGTAGCCGGTTGGCTGCGTAGACCGGGTTGCCTATTTTCTAACCAATGATAGCCAGCAAGGGCTTGTGTTCTGTCAGAAGTTGCAAGCATCGGTCGTACAGCAGTTTGTGGAATTTCCTGACCGCCTACACTATAGCTAAATCTCTTTCTCGAAATTGCCGTAATTTCTTTTGGTCTTCATAAGTTTTCTGGCGGCATGGGCGATTGCTTGCTGCGATCCATCATAGCACGATTGCGAAATTACTGCGCAAATCCCATGCTTTGATACATCTGGGGCTAAGACAATCCACTGGAGGGATCAAAGTGAGTCAAAAGCAAGTTTGAAGAGTGCAATTTCTTGACCCGTTCGAAGGCATTCTGATGTCAAATTCCATTTTTGGCCTTTGGCTAGTAATTTGTTTAGCGGGGCACGCAGGCGGTGCATCTCAGGCACGAATGCGCTGTAGAGGCTGATAAGAGGCTGATGATGATGATGATGACTGTAGATCTGTTGATAGAGGCATTTTCTAATAGCTTCTAATTTTGCCGCATCTGCTCACCGTCCATCCTTTTCAAGCATAAAGCATCTGTTGATGATGGGCGTGAAAACTGTGCATGTCCTGATATATCCGGAAACCGTACGACTGTATAAGACCAAGAACTTCATATGGGCGGTTAATTAGCTCTTTCGTAGTTCGACCTATCACTACGGTATCAAGCAGATTTGCAGCGGCTCAAGAAACGCCCACTGGCATAATGTCCATCAACTGTTGGAACATGGTTGGCGCCGATTTTACACCATGGGCAAGCGGTTGTTTGGTAATAACACACGTTGAGTGTTGATCGTCAACAGCTCCCTCCTGTCTTCGTCAACAACTACTTAAAATTAGGCATGGAAGAGATCAAGTGTAGCAAAACGCTTACCAACATTCAGTGTTGCAAAGATATCTTTCGGTACTAGTAATAGGTACTGGTTGTCGTCCAGCGCGGCATAAGGTATAGTTGAGAGAGCAGGGTAGGCGAGTACCTTGCAATTTGTTTTCTTCACTGCGCCAATGGGTGCGGACCATGATGAGTAGTAGACGGCTGTAATGACTCCGGCTCGTTCCAGTTGATCGAGTTCTTGAGCAACGGTTGACTGGACTGCATATGGTGTCGATCTTTTCGATTTAAAGACTGGTTCGGCAAGTGGTCGCGGGCTCAGCGTTGCAATGCATTTAGTACAATGGCCCAAGCCATCTTAAAAGACAGAGGTAACTTTTTGATTCAGCGAACATGTCATGTCTTTGTCGGACTTTAATGATGTGCCTGGACTTGCTCAGACACGGTTGCCGAGCTGATGCAAGGGAACATCGAGAAGCTGAAACTTTTCAATCCCGTCGAGACCGACATGGTTCGTATTCCGCCGATCAGAAATGTAGCACATTCCGACTCTTCCACACATTAAAAAGCAATCTTCACGTAAGTTCGCCCACTAGGTTTAACACACCGCCGGATGCATTATGTGCAACTTTGTGCCTCAATTTGAGACAGCTGTTGAAAAAGCCGCTATTGAATTTGTTCAAAAGAAAAATTCATCACCTTTTCATTTTTTACAGTCACCAATTTTATAATCTTCTCACTAGACGCGATTCCGAAATAGCTACTTTACTGCTTCCAAATAACTTCCAACCAAACCGAAGCAAAAAGCGGAAGGCCAATGACCTTAACAAAATAACATGTTAACCGTTGTTAACAAAGCCTTGTACAACTGCCGCGGACCTTGGTTGTGTTTATAGGTCTGTTACTGACCTACGACTTCTGGAACTAAAAGGTCATCTACTAGGCCTATTGGTTCACTATAGATTTGGCCTACATATCAGGTGTTTGTTACTCACTTGCAGAACTTAAAACATTGCAGAAAGTTCGAAACTGATGCGATAATTCTTACTAATATATTAATCGTTAAAATAATAGATTTTCTGGACAATTTTTACTTCCCCCTGGACAGCAAATCAGTACGATAAGTTTATCCGTCTTCATCAACTTCATATTTGACCAAGCCACCGAAGTCGGTTTGTAGAAATTCGTCAGCGTGTTGTGTATGCTGGCAGCAAACGCTTCGGTGTCCAAGAAATGCAGTTAGAAATAGGTAGTCCTTTCCGAGGAGTCGAACGCAGAATCGTACGCCATTTAGAGATTCATTTTGACAGGCATACAAAACAAATCCTTCCGCCGAGAACTGCATAAGTCCTTTCTGAGGTGCAGAACAAGTAAATGTATGTCCCAGAGGGATTTGGCATGGCGAGATCACCAGGACCGCTGGAATGCCGAAATCTGGACTGCCTACGTGACACACCGTAACTTCTGTGTGAAACCGATCCGCGAAGACAAGGTCACACATCAGCAGGAGTTAATGAAGCGATTCTGCACCAACCGCTAACTTCTGTACAGGCAAGCCAACTGCCTTCGAAAGGTGAAACGCTGGATTCCAGCACTATCACGGCTGATGGGTGCATGCGATCAGCAATGGAAGCAACCGATCTCCTACGGTTTCATTACTCCCGAACTTTCCAGCAGGTAACGAGCTCAAACATTCTCCTCATTACTAATAGTCCACCGTAGGGTTTAGATAACGTTACCTTCACTGCGTAAGCTGTATTGAAGAAGTTGTTATCCTTGCGTATCCACAGTGCTCTTGGAGCCGACAACGTCCGACCAAATGCTCTGCAGTCGGTAGCTAGTGATCTAGCAGAACCATTGGCTGATTTTTATCAGCGATGTATAGAAGAGAAGCATATTCCACCAGTATGGAAGCGAGGGGTCATCAGTCCTATTCATAACAGAGGTAGCCGCACTGATCCTGCAAACTACCGTCCAATAACACTACTTCCCGTACTATCCAAAGTGATGGAATCAATCATCGCAGATGCGCTGCTGCACTATCTGAAAAGTCACAACTTAATAGCGTTATAGCAACATGGCTTTCATCAAAAGTATTCCTGTAATACTAACCTACTAATTGCACGTAATAGTTGGACTGAAGCCGTTGGTGATGGGGTAGGAATCGACGTCATCTACCTGGACTTTTTAAAAGCGATTGATCGATTAGACCATCGCATTATCCTTCAGAAGCTTTGGAATTACGGCATTGGCGACCCGATCCTGAGTTGGATTAGCAATTTTCCACAGGAACGACGGTTAGGTTTAAGAGTCCGAGAATCATTGTCTAATGCAATCGCTGCGGCGTGTGGAGTATCACAACGCTCGGTTCTTGGACCTCGCATATTCTTGGTGTTCATTAACAATTTGGCGAGATCAATTGCTTCCGATTTCCTTTTTTGGCTGATGATATCAAGATATGGCAAAGGATCAGAGGACCGGACGGCCACGAAAGGCTCCAGTGCGATCTTAACTTAGTGTCGAACTGGTCAGCTCAAAGCATCCTACCACTCAACATAGACAAATGTCTCGTTGTACAATTACGCCATAGACATAACTAAACCTATTTGCTTGGGACAAACGGATTGAGGACCAGCTCTTAGGAACGTGACCTTGCTATAATCGTACAGAGCGAACAAAACTGTTCAAAATAGGCTGAGGAAGCTGCGAAAAGAGACAACCAACACGTCGGCATGCTGCGAAGGGCATCCGGGAGATTTGACCCATCAAGCTACCCAATGATGCACAATTCCTACGTGCGCTCGCATGTTGAATACGCTATCCAAACTTGGCAACTTGGGTGAAGCGCGACCTAGGAGCGTTAGAAGCACCACAGCGAAGAGCAACTAAGGATTTAACAGGTCTGCGTTATCACTCTTACCACGGAAGGCTGAGATTTCTGGGAATTTTTAGCGGACGCTATCGAAGGCTGCGCGGCGAACTCATATTAGCTTATCGGATATTGAGTGACCCCAACCCCGCATGCCGCCATTTGCTGAAACTTAGCCACAACACGCATCTCAGAGATAACCGCTTAAAAGTGAAGGAACAATATAACTGTCTAGAGTGTCGACGGAATTACTGTTCCCTTCAGGTTTGTCAACCCTGGAAGGCATTCCCAGACTCAGTTGTATCCTCTCCTACCTTGGACGTTTTCACAAATCGACATTCCTGGAGCATTGGATTAATGCTCCAGCATTTCCACAAGTCAGGCAAGTACATTCGCGAAACATGGTTACAAGGTTGGAGAAAAGAATTCGGTTAATATTTCTATAATTCCACCGAAGACTTCGGTTGTCTTCTCGAGTAAATTAAGATTAAGCTAACAAATAATCCACAGCTATTTTGGTACAGTTTCAGAAGTGAATGACATGGGAGTTTTGGTGTGAAAAATCCGTTACTTTGAGGTAGATTGGCCACAAGGTGTCGATGAAGCAATCGTGTATATAGTTCATAAACGTTCCTGATGTAGGGAAGAATAATAAAGTGTTTAGCTGTTCTGGCCGCTGCTGGACATGTGTACTCTTCGGAATGCTAAAAAAGTTTCGTGGGTACCCGTTGTTTTGTAATATGCAGTATAGGTAGTTCTCCTCCTTCCACTGCGCTACAGTGTGTTTCCGCTCATTTGAGAAGAGTTTGGATACAGCTCTTTTTATGGTTAATTCGGTGATTACTGTGGTAGTTCAATATTTGATCCGTATTTGTCTTCTTCCAATATACACAAGTTTGAAGCGTTCATTCATTGTTCCTGTGAACGAAAATAACAAGGGCTGGTAATTTGTCCTCTTCCACAAATTTAATGGTGAAATTTAGGTCATCAAATTTATGCTTAGCCAAATCGTGTGTATCCTGTACCGAATTTCGATATATAATGACGAATGCATCATCAAAGTATCGGACCCAAAGCATATGTTTGAACAGTAGCGTACTAATGCGCATCAGTTTGGCATTAGAGCTTCCGAAATGAGCCCTGATATGGGGGACCACATGGGCGTTAATTTTAGTTGTAGTTATAATTTGTCAACAAAGAAAGAATTATGTAGCCATGCTTAATACAACAGTTTGCATATACATTCAAATTTATGTATCCTGAGAGTCTTCGTTGAAACTGGAATAATTTTATCATGGTCCCTGTAAAGAACAAATTGAAATTTGATGCATCCCCAGTTTGGATTGCTTACATGAGGACACGGTATCTCTATTCCCTGATTATTCTGCTCATTCTCCATTGTTTTACTGTGTCTTACAACTGGTTACCATATCTTATGTTTATTCCTTTCACTCGATCACTGACATATCCTTGACGTTTCAAGATACTTCATATTATTATGTTAATTGGACACTGCCAAAATACTCGCACGCCGCCTCATGCTGCACAATTTCTGCCCTTTTGCACTACGGTCGCAAAACCTATTTTTAAGTCATTTACTGTATTTAATATGCCTTATAGACCCACGGTTGGAGAAAACGCCGTTTTGTTTCTCTGCCCAGGCCGTTCGTTAAATCTAGGTTTATTTGTTTCTCGTTTCTAGTTTAGTTTTCGTACTACGTGCTTAGTTTAAGTTTCGTATCGTTGGTACATAACATGAATGGTGCGATCATATCCATTTCTGGTGATTCACTAGTTGAGGCTAATGTTACTGATGCTGAGAAGCTTCAGAGAGAAGTTTCAGAGAGATATTCGTCTGCTGGAGTCGGCTTTAACAAGCATGCGCATGCTGCAAGCGAAGGCGGTTGATGTTAAGGAGTACTGCGAACCTAAACATGAGTCGGAAGCGCTGGTTAGTGAACGACCGCGATTTATTCCGACCGACGATTGTGTACTCCCATCCGAATTTGCCATCTGCTCATCCTTTTTGAGACAGATTAATTGGGGTCCGCGCGCCCCGTCCGTAGCTCAATTCGACTGTTCGTCGACATCCGTTGGTGTCCGGGTTCGGTCCTAATCTAGAGCCTTTTGCTCCCACACGCAAGCTGACAGTAACCTGTGTCCAGAACACAATTCCAGCGACTTTGGACGCAGCACATCATTTTGTCATCCAAAACGCGAACTATTCACATTCGATGGAGATCCTGCCCGCAATTGTCTATTTATGCGATGCTTCGAAGCCAACGTTTCCAATACTACTTCCCATCCAACTATCAGGTTTTGATATCTGATACAGTGCTTTAGTGGGGAAGCCAAAGAAGCTTTGGAAAATTGCTTAATACGACTCTGGTAATGGTTTTGAAGAACCAATGAACATTTTGCACAGACGCTTCGGACAGCCTCCATGATTGCTAGGACTAACATTAATGCTCTAACTGGTGGCCCTAACATACGGCCCAATGATTTCGCTGCTCTGTATCGTTTAGTTATGGAGCTGCGTTCAAGCTACTTGAGGTTAAAACAGTTGAGGTTTGAATCCGATTTGAACACGTCCAGAACAACAAGCTCCATCATCAGGGGCTGCCAAAACCTTCTGCAATTCAAGTGGACCGATCATGCGGCCAGAGATTTCCCCACCGAAAGAGAGCCGAACTTCATTGGTTTGACAGATTTCGTGGATGAATTCGCAGACGTCGTCGATACTTACTTGTCCTTTTCCGCAAGTCCATGCGGACCACAGACCAGCATT
>CALYDF020001731.1:0-15204 GCA_944474145.2 Dicrocoelium dendriticum
TCACCTTAAAAATGCAGGGTGGACGGAGAAGGCGGAGCAGATGGAATGCTACGCCGAACGCCGTCAACACAAGGAATTCTTTGACTTTTGAGGGCGGTGTATGGACCGAGATTGGAGCCGCTTAGGACACTGATCGATGGTAGTTCAGGCGCTACCTGCACACAGACTGCAGACATAATGCAGGTCTTGCGGAAACAGAGATCTACTGGCCTGCATTGAACGGCCTGAAGCAGCACGATGTGAAGGCGGATCTGGAGGAAACGCCGGCACTGGATGAGACGCAGAGAGTAATTGCTCAGCTGCGTAACGGCAAGTGTGCCGGAGGTGACGCGATCCCACCTGAAGTATTGAAACACGGTGGACGCGCTTTGTTGACTGAGCTGCACTACTTGGTGCAATGCGTATGGATGGAGGAGGAGGTGCCTCCTGATCTGAAGGATGCTTTTGTGCTACCACTGTACAAGGGCAAAGGGAGCAAGCAATGTTGCACGAATTATCGTGGCATCAACTTGCTGAGTTGTGTGGGCAAGGTGATTGCCCGAATCCTGCTCAATCGCCTCGTGAGTCAGATTGTGGAACCAAAAGTGGCGGAAGAGCAATGTGGATTCCGTTCGGGTCGCAGCACTATAGATATGGTGTTTGCGGCTCGTCAGTTGCAAGAGAAGTGCAGAGAACGACACCAGCCATTGTACTCGCTTTTTGTTGAGTTCACCAAGGCATTTGATACGGTGAACCGCGAGGCGTTGTGGCTGGCTTTGGGTAAGTTTGGTTGCCCGCGTAAGTTTGTAAGTTTAATTGATTGTCTGCACAGTGGTATGCGAGCGAGGGTGCAGCTGAGTGGAGAGACCCCGGATGACTTTACAGTTGTCTCTGGTGTGAAGCAAGGCTGTGTGTTAGCTCCTGCCCTGTTTAATATCTATCTTCATGCAATGTTGTCTTGTGCTTTTGATGCGGCTTGTGCTTACGGTGTTCGTGTGGAGCACCGTATTGATGGTGGGTTGCTGAACATCCGTCGTTTCGGTGCGAGAACTCTAGTATGTGAGACAACTATCCGTATGGCGCTGTTTGCTGACGACTGTGCGTTGTTTTCACACAGCGCGGATGAGTTGCAGCACATGACTAGTGCTCTGGCTTCGACAGCGGCCAAATTCGGACTCACCATCAACACAAGCAAAACTGTCTGTCACTTTCATCCTTCACTGGAGATGCAATCTTCAATATTGCCGCGAATCAGCATTGGTGCTGAAGTATTGGAAACCACCTCCCGTTTCTGCTACCTTGGGAGTGTGATGTCGACTGATCAGCAGCTACCCGTTGAGTTGCGTATTCGCGTGTCGAAGGCGGCAGCGGCATGCGGGAAGCTTGAGTACCGAGTGTGGAACAACCGTCAGCTTACCATTGGCACGAAGCTGATGGTGTACAAATCCATGGTACTGTCCGTTCTTCTATACGGCAGTGAAACGTGGACGAGGTACCGGCGGGATGTGCGATATCTCGAGCGGTTCCATCAGCAGTGTCTGCGACGAATTTTGCGGATCGGCTGGGGCGCCAGAGTTGCAGACACGGAAGTGTTGCGCTGAAGTGGGATGTATGCAGTGGACTGCATACTTTTATTTAGACACCTGAGATGGCTCGGTCATGTGAGCCGTATGGATTCGACGAGGATACCGAAACAACTTTTATACGGTCAGCTGAGTATTGGGAAGCGGCACGTGGGGAAACCAAAGTTACGTTACCAGGACATGATTAAAGTGAGCCTCACACGTTCTAATCTTGATTGCAGATCATGGGAATTGAAGGCGGTTGATCGGCGTGCATGGCGCGAACTAATCACGGAGGCAGTTGCTGAAGTGCGGGAGAAATCCCTCATGCATGCGGAGAAGAAGCGGCAGTTGCGGAAGCGGCAAGCACCGATGAATTGTACTCCATCGACATCGAGCGCATTGTGCTGTAGAACATGCGGTCGCGAGTGCCTTAGTCAGGCAGGCCTAGTGAGCCATGAGAGAGGTCACGCGGGACCACTGCCGAAGCGACAACGGGTCCCGCAGTGAACGTAGGCAGCACCGGCGCAGCGTTTGTAGGCACGCTGAATTCGATTTACTAACCGCATGCTTGCATGCTAAGTCTCTTTATTTCAGGTGGTGGGTTTTCGGTTCTGTCCTAATGCCTTTCTTTCTCATATAAATGTCTAGTGGGCCATGCGCTGTGCCATTTAGGGCCACTACAGAAGCGACGACGGGTCCTGCAGAGAATTACGACGAGCCGGCGCAGCGTTTGTAGGCACGCTGAATTCGATTTACTAACCGCGTGCTTGCATGCTAAGTCTCTTTATTTCAGGTGGTAGGTTTACAGTTTTTACCTTAATGCTTTTCTTTCTCATATAAATATCTCCCTGTACTCTATTCCATTAACTTGCACACATCGCCTCAGCCAATTGTATTCGATTTCCATAACATTTTTGTGTTCGTGGCATTCCGTGAACTATACTTCCTGACCTCGTGCACTTAGCTAGGATTTGTTTGTAAACAACTTATTACGTATGCTATTTAATTAAGGTTTATGTCACCGTTTCCTTATGCATTAATCGAGTTTTTCTCTTTTTCTTTCTCTCTCTCTCAAGTGTTTGGCTGTTGTTTGATATCTTCGGTGTGGCTGCGCTTGATGTGCATGTTGACAAGGTGCCTACCTGTCTATTACCCACTACCTCGTCCATACTGTCTCCAGGAGACAGTTGGTCGTTGCTGGAGGGGACGGGGTGCACGGTCCTTGTGGCCGTGCTACGCTCAAGGAGCGGTTCCATGCACTCAGTGTGGAGCGGACTACGGTCCAGCCACCGCCTTGTGTGCGCTTGATTTCCCAAATACGGCGTGCTTGTGTTTGCCTGTGAAGGAGTATGGGCCGGCTCCGTTGATGAAACGTGGCTCCCATCCACATGCCTCCCGGTCTTATTTCTTCGGGTTTACACTGGATATGGGGTATGTGGTTGGAGCTGTGGGTGGTGCAGCGCAGGCCATCCATGGTCCCTCTGTAGGCGCAGGCGTCCTGTGGCTGGCCACAGTGACAGGCAAATCCGAAACCGGATGCCGCCAACTATGTATATCTGTTATAATGACATATATATAGTGATGCATAATACATATAAGGATGTAAATATATATATATATATATGAACGTAAAAGGAAATATATATATGTATATATATATATAGGTTGCACTGAAATGCCTATGTGTGTAAGCATGCATAGGTTATTGATTATGGTATACGAGATTGATATGATCAAACATAACAAAAATGAACGTCATATAAGGATGTAGTGTTTGTCTCTTTGCTGACGCGTGCTCAATGCATGATACCTGTGACATATTAGATGGGAAATATATCCCGACTTCCATTTTGCATGGTAAGCAAGTGATCCTATATTACAATTGGTTACGTGATATACATTTGAGGTTGAAGAATATATCTATATGTATATGCATGTAAATATATAAATATGTCTATATATATGTGAGTTTGTAGTGCGTACGATTGTTGTAAGGATGATCAATTGGTTCCCATTTACCTTTGGTAAATGCTATAGCCTTTAAGCACGCAAAGGAAAAGGAGTTCGCATGAATTGATGGTATGTAAGGATGTAATTGCGTAATCCAGGGATTTCTGAGCGGAAGAGGTGCTATGCGGGAAAGTGGTTTCAGGAGGCAGTGTGTATGGTGCAAAGCATATGGGGTCCTTAAGTTTGACTGACTTAATCGATGGTGTTATGTGAAGTAGGGTAGAATGTATATCTGAAAACCATCCAGCAAAAGCTACGGAATACCTACGTCTCTGCGTGTATTCACTTGAACAGAATAGTCGGTTTAGTTAACGTTAATGATATATACCCCTATACTTTAGTGCCTTGGATAGTGAGGTAACACAACGTCATGAATGGGATGCAAATGTTTGGCATTATTATGTTGTCCACATAATTCTGACGTATGTGCATGGCTACATAAATAAATAAATTAATAAATAGTTTATTCTCGAATATGTCCAGACATGGTACTGAGGTAGGCAATCCCTTGTTAAGGCCGTGTTTGCTTATATGACATGTGGGCAGACGGGACGCTCAAACCATTTGCAAATATTCTCGTGTAAGTGGGGAGCCTTCGGAACGCTCATCACCCACCAAGCGCGAATACTGAAAAATGGTTCATCAAATATCGTTACAGTAGGAGGGTATGGCTCATGAAGGTGAGCATTGCTAAGTGTCAGAGCACTAAAGAAACGGTGTTTAGGAATAATGGACGGATGCAAGGACATGTTACAGGTTGAAAATGGCTGCGAAAGGTTAACTTACCGCTTTGTTTTTGGAGGACGATTTCCTTCGCATACGTCGCAGGGTTGCGAACACGTGTTGAGGTATGAATACCCCCATACGTTATCTGAAGATTACGAAGCCACGCACGGAACCTGTGAACTTGTAGTCCGCCGCAAGGAGATAGCGGAGTTCGCATACTTCCTATGGGCTGTGGGACGACAAGACACAGATGCAGGGGCGGCCCGGAAAAGGGCCGTTGCTCCGTTCTCCAAGGAATGGGAATAGTGTGGTAACTGGAAGGCGAAGGAAGACCGGACAAGGTGCTATGATAGCATACGTCGAATGCACGTACGTAACATGAAACCTGAAAGATAAATGAGGATGGACAAAGAACGTAACCTGCGGCGGCGATTTATGGTGTTGTCACACGGCACCAGCGGTACTCGGGAGGAGGCTCTGTGACAGCGTGAGTTTGGAGGTCAATAGGCGGCACAAAGTAGGCGCTCTAAAGACAAGTTGATGATGGAAAATCAACGTTACATAAAGCTACCTATCAATGCAACACCGCATGACGGCGGCACGAATTGGAAGCAGCCTGTGTGGCAGCGTTAGGTAAGAACGCAGTGGGCGGTGCATATCATTGGCTCTGAAGCGGAGGTGAGTATAGAAAATCGATGTTATCTGTAACTGCGTATCAATGCAACATCACATGGCGGCGGCAGAACTTGGGAGGAGGCTCTGTGGCAGTGAGAGGAAACAAGGCGGTGGGCGGCAGATATCAGCGGCTCTGAAATAGAGGTGAGCATAGACAATTCATGTTACCTGTAACCACGTATCAATGCAACATCACATGGCGGCGGCAGAACTTGGGAGGAGGCGCTGTGGCAGTGAGAGGAATCAAGGCTGTGGGCGGCAGATATCAGTGGCTCTGAAATAGAGGTGAGCATAGAAAATCTGTTACCTGTAACTGGGTATCAATGCAACATCACATGGCGGCGGCTGTATATGACAAGAGGCTCTGTGGTGATGAGAGGAAACAAGGCGGTTGGCTGCAGATATCAGTGGCTCTGAAATAGAGATGAGCATAGAAAATCTATGTTACCCGTAACTACGTATCAATGCAAACATCACATGGCGGCGGCTTGACTTGGGGGAGGCTCTGTGGCAGCGCTAGGTAGCAGCGCAGAGGGCAACGCAAATCAGTGGCTCTGAAATAGAGGCGAGCATAGCAAATCTGTTACCTGTAACTGGGTATCAATGCAACAACGCATGGCGGCCGCAAGACAAGAGAGAGGGTAATATCCGGGGCATAGCGCGGAGTCTCTGAATGGGTCGTTATTTCAGGAAACATTTGTACCCCTGTCGGCATACCAATGTCATACAAATGCGTTAATACTGATGAATGTGCGCAGGCAAGGAAATGGATTTACCCGTTAAGAACACAACGTAGATGTCTGGAACTGTGAACCTTGTCGGTGAAGAGGGATGTCTCCGTGCAAGCAAGCACCTTGGGCCGGGTTACTTTCTCTAAGAGTGCTGAGGTTGCACATATCGCTCCTCAGATGACCCAGGATGCTGAGGATTTCTTGCAGGCAATGGGTTTCGGGAACCGGGGATGCGATGCCACCTGACCATTACTTTGCAACAGCTGCGTCACCTCCTCCACCTCAGTGACACAGACATTACGATGACGCCGCCGCATGACATACAAATCCCTCCTTGTTAAACGAATGTCATATTGCTGCCGCACAAAGGCACGCATCGCCTGGGTCCGAAGAAACGTTCTCATTAAGTTAAGCACCAGCCGCTCCGGATCTTCTGTTAGCCTCCGATTGCTCGCATACAGCCAAGGCTTCCCAACGTGAAAGCTGTGCGAATGCCAAAGATACGCATCCCCAATTTCGTAACATTCGCCCTTATACGTCGCAGAAAAACGCGCACGGCAATCGTAAAATCGGTACCTGTAGTAATCTTATCATGAGGCAATTACAATGCACTTACCGCTTTCCAGTAACATTGCTGCGCCTCCCATGCACACATACAAACAAAATATACCGGTATGGGCATCCTTCCGGTAGCACCTGTCCAGGCTCCCTTTCGTACGCCCTCGCAGTTTGAACGTTCCGACGAACAAACGATGTCGTCGTTTCAATCTGAAACACTTTCAGATCCTTCTTCACCGATGCGAAGTCCAGATAAGGACCCTTAAGCATATGTCGGGATACAAGCGAGTCATCCACCATGGCTGCTACGCGTGAGGCGGGAAAATGATTAACCATCGTAACGCATTTAAACCCCTTAGTAAATTGATTACTAATTGAGGTCGTAGGATTTCAGCAAGCACCCTCAATTATTAATAAACAACACTATGGGTTCAATGTCCCCAAACCTACATCAAATCATTGAGAATAACTGTGGCTCGGGATGTGGATGAAAGGATTGTCCTGTTCTCCGAGCTGGGCATTTCTGTTGCAGACGTTTCGTTACCAAACTAGGTAACATTTTCAGTGCATGTATTTGGTGTTGATTCGCGGATCTTTGGAAACGGTTGAAACATTTAATCGCAGGCTCAGAGCACTCAATCCATTCGGCAGAACAATTTCTTGAAAAACTTAAGGGAATAACGATAGAATGAGACGAGATAGTGGTCTCTTTTGACGTTACAGCTTTGTTCACATCAATTGACTCGACACTGGCAAAGCAAACAATGAGGACTCTGCTTGAACAACACGGAGCGGTAAATACCAGCAACCGAATTGAAACCACACAAATGATGGAGTTGCTTGATTTCTGTCTCACCACACATTTCACTTTCAACGGTCAAATGTACAAACAGATAATGGGTACGCCAATGGGATCGCCAATCTCTGGACTGGTAGCGGAAGCAGTAATGCAAAGCTTGGAAGAGAAGGCATTGCCAATAGTGGAGCCCAAACTTTGGGTACGTTACGTAGATGATACTTTTGTCATCCTCAAACGCTCCAGACTACAAGAATCACATCAACTAATCAACAATATATTTTCCGGCATCCATTTCACCAAAGAGGAAGGGAACAATGATCCGTTGCCATTCTTGGACGTGCTCGTGAGAAGACATGATTCTGCGTCACTGGAAACAACAGTTTATCGGAAAGCGACCCACACCGATCAGATGTTAAACTTTCGCAGCAACCATCCGATCACATACAAGCGAAGTTGCGTGAGGACGCTTTTCAAACGGGCCCAGACACATTGTAGCACGCCGCAACTGAGGAAGGCGGAGGAGGACCACCTATTTAACATGTTTCATCGAAATTCTTACCCTAGAAGCTTTATTCTACGCTGCCTGATGTCGAAGAGCCAATCACCACCCGCGTCCACATGTGCAACAGAAAGAAGAACGATTATCCTACCTTACATCCATGGGATTTCTGAAATGGCAGCGAGACTTCTAATGCCTCACGGGATAACTGTTGCACACGAAGCAACGGAAACCATACGAAAAAACTTTTTAAGGTGAAGGACAGACTGTCTAAGCAAGAAACATCGGGTGTTATTTACAAAATTTCCTGCAAGAACTGTGAGAAGTACTATGTAGGCCAGACTGGAAGAAAACTTGGCACAAGACTGCACGAACATAGTCTGGCCATCCGCTGCCACGATGAGAAATCCCTAATGTCGGTACACATGGATGCCGAGAACCATCAGTTTGATCTGGAGAACGTTGAAATACTTGAAAGAGCAAAAAACCGCAGAGCGCGTGAGTTCCTCGAGGCCTGGCATTCTGGCCGGAACTCAATCAACAAACACCTAAAGCTGGAGGGTGCCTTTGAAGCTCTGCAGGTTAAGCCAGCATTAGGCACCAGATCGACAAGGAGAAGAGGTGCCCACATGACGGACATGTGAACCGATCGAAGGCTGACATTCGAAGCAGGCAACAATCAATAGTCATTCAGATCTGGCATTGGTTTGCGAGACTCCGCGAATCAACACCAAATACCTGCACTGAAGATGTTACCTAGTTTGGTAACGAAACGTCTGCAACAGAAATGCCCAGCTCGGAGAACAAGACAATCCTTTCTACCTCAAATCACCTGCAAACCTGTGTAATAATACGTAATAATACGTCCCCTGTGAGTGCTACGCGGTAACTTGATTTTTTGGTGTGCCATACTGAGGGGAAGTCTGAAAGGAGGTCGGCGGAAAAATTTGAACTTTTTTGGAAGCTACGGGTACATCTATTATTGGGCTGAAAGAAATTGCGTTCATAGTACTAAGAATAGGTAATATAAATTAAGATGAATCGTTTAATAGTACTGCATGACTTATGATGTGTTAACATTATACTGAGTCAAAGTGCTTAAAAGAAGTAAGGTCGTGATGGTGGCGGAAAATCAACCGATAGGAATGGGCTAAAATAACGTTTAGTAAATGTGGCAATAATTTTCCGTCGGAAATCGTTGTAAATGTTACGTACTTATATACGGAAACTGTCTGTAGATTAGAAACGGAAAAGACTTATAACAATGCATCAAGTGAAAGGTTACGAAAACCACACGGAATGCTAATTGGAGGACTGATGTACATGGGCGACATGAAATGGAACATTTGTAGGCAATTTAATGATATTACGTAATGGTAATGAACGAAGTTGCGTAAATAGTAAGTGTGTAACTTACTGAATGTGGTTTGAAGGTAACGTTCAATGAAGTTGTGATTTCGTGAATCTGCAGAAATAAGAAATAGAGAACTATGATTAGAAAGACATCACTGTGTGCATGTTTAATGACATACGGGAAGACGTGCAGCAATGTGATAAGGAATAATAGCTGGCTAACATCTGTTGCTATAATAATGCGCTAATAAATGGTTGCTATGAAATGAGGATGCACGGAATGGGGTTTGTTGTTTGGGTCAGTGAAGATGAATAATCACAATAGTTAAAGTGGTTTACGTATGTTCACTCGCTTACCAAAGGTTAATGCAAATAAGATTATGTTTGTAATCGCTAATTTGTCGGCTTACATGTAGAAGGGGTAAAATGAGAAGGCGTATATATATTTATATGTATATATGTATATATGCATATCTATATATAAATGTAGGGCTTTTACAATGACCGTTACACATATATCATTGAAGGTAACCGCATACCTACAAATGTTTCTTCGCATCGACCTACGGAAGCACGTAAGGCAACACTGACAGTAATATATATATATATATATATATACATATATATATGTATATATAAGTGTGGGTGTCGCATTACGTGCTTCGTTAGGTCCATGCGAAGAAACATTTGTGGGTATGCGGTCTCCTGTAATCGTACTTGTGTAACGGTAATTGTGGAAGCCGTACATAAAAAGGTCTATAAATATATATATATATATATATATATATACATATATATATGTAATCATACATAGATATCGTTTAAAATCTACGACATCTGATGATACCCCTTGTACATATATATATGTATAAGTGTATATATATATGTATAAATATATATATATATATGTTTGTGCACGCATATAACGATGTATGCAAGCAAGGAATTGGTGTGCATGAGAATTCATACGAAAAGGAATATATGCCTACATGTGTGATGATATATATATATATATATATATATATATATATGGTTGGCGGCATCCGGTTTCGGATTTCCCTGTCACTGTGGCCAGCCACAGGACGCCTGCGCCTACAGAGGGACCATGGGTGGCTTGCGCTGCACCACCCACAGCTACATCCACACACCCCATATCCAGTGTAAACCCGATGGAATAAGACCGGGAGGGATGTGGATGGGAGTCACGTTTCATCCACGGAGGCGGCCCACACTCCTTCACAGGCGAACACAAGCAAGCTGTATTTGGGGAATCAAGCGCACACAAGACGGTGGCTGGACCGTAGTCCGCTGCACACTGAGTGCATGGAACCACTCTTCAAGACTAGCACGACCACAAGGACCGTGCACCCCGTCCCCTCCAGCAACGACGAACTGTCTCCTGGAGGCAGTATGGACGAGGTAGTGGGTAATAGACAGGTAGGCACCTTGTCAACCTGCACATCAAGCGCAGCCACACCGGGGATAGCACGCAACAGCCAATCACTTGAAACGACTAAATGAAATAACATAAAGACAATAATGCATACAGATACGGTGGCATAACTCTTCGCTGAATTAGCATATTGAAGTAAGTTGGTTAGCAATGAATCCGCGATAAGGAAAAAATGTCCACAAGCTACTCTGAAATGTTACAAAGGCAACAAAATTACGGAAGATAAGCGCAATTAGCATAAGGGACGTGGCCAGCTAATAGAAGACTATTAACATAGGCAAAAGTAACCAAGTAAACTGGAATGAAATTTATGCAGCTTAAAGAGACGTAGTTTAAGTGTAAGTTGGTTTAGCCCAACTGCGGTGAAGAAGCACCAAGAATGCCACATCAGCCTCACCATGGGGCACACATACATGCATGTTTGGCGGCATCCGGTTTGTGATTTGCCTGTCACTGTGTCCTGACACAGGACGCCTGCGGCTGCAGAGGGACCATGGATGGCTAGCGCTGCACCACCCACAGCTCCAAGCACACACCCGATATCTAGTGTAAACGCGAAGGAATAAGACCTGGAGGCATGTGGATGGTAGCCATGTGTCATCAAGGGACCCGGCCCACACTCCTTCACAGACAAACACCAGCACGCTGTATTTGGGAAATCAAGCGCACACATGGCGGTGGCTGGACCGTATTCCGCTCCACACTGAGTGCATGGGACCACTGTTGCAGCCTACCACGGTCACACGGACCGTTCACCCCTTCCCCCCCATCCACGACCAACTGTATCCTGTAGCCAGTATGGACGAGGTAGTGGGTACTTAGCAGGTAGGCACGTTGTCAACATTCACATCAAGCGCAGCCACACCGGGGATATCAAGGAGCAGCCAATCACCTGGAACTACAAGATGAAAGAAAGCAAATGCGATAATGCATACAGATACCGTGGCATAACTCTAAGCTACATAACCATATGAAGTAAGTTGGTTAGCAACAAATCCGAGATAAGGAAAAATGTCCACAAGTTAGGTAGAAATGCTACAAAACGCAACAGAGTTAACGAAGGTAAGCGTAATTAATGTAAGCTACGTGGCCAGTGATTATAAGAGTAATCAGTTATGCCGAACAAACCAAATGAGGTGGAATAACGTTAGCCGGCTTAAAAAGACTTACTTTAAGTGTAAGTTGGTTTAGCCAAACTGCGGTGAAGAAGCATCAAGAATGCAACATCACCGTTATCATGGGGCACATACATATGTATACATATATATGTATATATGTGTATATATATGTATATACATAAATATATATATGTACATGGTTGGCGGCATCCGGTTTCTGATTTGCCTGTCACTGTGTCCACACACAGGACGCCTGCGGCTGCAGAGGGACCATGGATGGCTTGCGCTGCACCACCCACAGCTCCGACCACCCACCACATATGCAGTGTAAACCCTAAGTAATAAGACCTGGAGGCATGAGGATGGTAGCCACGTGTCATCAACGGACCCGGCCCACACTCCTTCACAGACGAACACAAGCACGCTGTATTTTGGAAATCAAGCGCACACATGGCGGTGGCTGGACCGTATACCGCTCCACACTGAGTGCATGGGACCACTCTTCGAGCCTAGCACGGTCACACGGACCGTGCACCCCGTCCCCTCCAGCAACGACAAACTGTCTCCTGGAGACAGTGTGGACGAGGTGGTGATTAATAGAGATGTAGGCACGTTGTCAACATGCACATCAAGCGCAGCCACACCGGGGATATCAAACAACAGCCACTTTGCGTAAAGTTTGGCATACATAGACGCAGAGCGAATCAGCTTCAATATGAGCTACAATCTGAAAGTTTATACGACCACACGAACGGGTTATTCACTAAGTCAAACATTGATTTAGAACGTCTGAAGTGTGTTTTGGTAAATTGCTGCTAGCAATATCGCTAACATACGGTTTATAACCACGGCCCAGTAACACGGAAGCACCTAGATGCTTTGAAGTAATGGAAAGGTAATGAGGAAGTCATCATGTCTACACCAGACAAGGGTGCGGGGATTTTGCTATTAGACAGAAAAGACTACATAAATGAACTGGCAGGTATACTGAACGATGAGACGAAGTTTTCTTGCAGCACAGAAATGCACTGCACGAAAGAAATTGAAACTGAGATCAATAAGAGCCTGCAAGAACTTCGGACTGAAGGGTATATTTCGGATGCCCTGTATGACAGCTACAAACCTAGTGGCACTAACGTTCCAAGGCTCTACCGGTTGCATAAATTTCACAAAGCGACCATTACACTGCGTCCCATGTTAGCAATGTTTAACTGACCTTAGCATACCTTCGCTCAGTGGCTTGTGTAAATACTGAAACCGGTGCGACAACAGCGTGCAACTTACAGTCTACGCAAAAGCTTCCAATTCCTGGAATGCATACGTAATGCTAAAATGGACGGCAAAATGTTGCTCTCCTTCGAGGTTGTATCGCTCTTTACTAACGTCCCGGTATTTGGGAAAATATGTTACATTTGCGACTATATAACGCAGTCAACAATGAAATTATGTGTACGTACTCGTTAGCTACGACCTCCACTGTTTCGCTGTACATGGAACGTGCAAATGCTGTTTAACCGTAAGTACTACCGCCAGAATGATGGCGTAGCCATCATGTCTCCCTTGTGTGCACTATTGCCGGAACCAAGGATAAGCTGCCGATGCTGACCGCCTCAATGGTTATCTATTAGTTTGAATGCCCTTGTGGAGCACGGTATATCGGTCGGACGGCGCGGCACCTGTCGAAACGCATGAACGAACGCTGTCCGCGTTGGCTACATGGAGGTGGCACTGCAGCCGTTAGTAGCTCTATCCTGGCTCATATTGTCGACAGCGGACATAAAGTAGATCTGGAGGGTAACTTTAGAGTAGTAGACAGATGTCCGCCGTACCGGTCAAAGGTTCAAGGTCTCCTTACACTCATAACCGCGGAATCCATTTGTATTCCATCATTCGGACCACGGTTATGCTCTCAACAGAAATTAAATTAAGGCTGTTCACATTCCCTGGCCCGCGAAAGCGGATGATAATGAGGTCTATGGTGCGAAGTCCAGAAAGCCCGTAACTTTTAATTAACCGGTGTTGCATTTCTTACGCGACGGAATTGTATCAAGCATGTCTATCTAACTTTGTAACCCCATATATATATCATTGTATCGGTCTGAAGATGAATAATGGAAAGCGATTACTCACCAGGTGGTCTTTGTTTTCTCATTGTAACTGCCAAACACTTCAGAGAGAGAGGGAAGGAAAAAGAGAAAAGAAGTGGATTAATGCATAAGGAAACGGTGACATTAAGCTTAATGGAATGGCACCTGTAATAAGGTGTTTACAAACATATCCTAGATAAGTGCAGGATGTAGGAAAGTGTATTTCACGGAATGCCACGAACATATGAATGTTACGGAAATGGAATGTTATTGGCTTATGGAAAGTGTGCAAGTTAATGGAATACAGTACAGGGAGATGTTTATACGAGAAAGAGAAACATTAAGGTGACATTTAAAACCCACGGCCTTAAATTAAGAAACTAACCGCATGCAAGCATGCGGTTAGTAAATGGAATTCAGCGTGTCTACAAACGCCGCGGCGGTGCTGCCAACGTTCACTGCGGGACCCGTCGTCGCTTCCGCAGTGTTCCCGAGTGACCCCCCTTCATGGCTCAGTACGCCTGCCTGACTCAGTCACTCGGGACCGCATTTTCTACAGCACGCTGCGCTCCATGTCCATGGAGTACAATTCATCGGTGCTTGCCGCTTCCGCAACCGCCGCTTCTTCTGTGCATGCATGAGGGCTTTCTCCCGCACTTCAGCAACTGCCTTCGTGATTACATGCAGCCATGCAAGCCGATCAACCGCTATCGAATCGGATTATCTGCAATCTAGAATAGAACGTTTGAGGCTCACTTTCATCATGTCCTGGTTGGGTAACTTCCGTTTCCCCACGTGCGGCTTCCCAATACTCAGCTGACGGTATAAAAATGCCTTTGTTATCCGCGTGGAATGCATACCGATCCACAAATTTCGTCGCAGACACTGCGGATGTAATCGCTCGAGATACCGCACATACCGACGGTACATCGTCCACGTATCCCTGCGGTATAGAGCAACGGACAGTACCATGGATTTGTACACCATCAGATTCGTGCCAATAGTAAGCTGATGGTTGTTCCGCACTCGGTACGGAAGCTTCCCCAATGCCGCTGCTGCGTTCGACAGGGCATTAAGCAACTCAAGGTGTTGCTGCTGATCATAAGACATCACACTCACAAGTTAGCTGAAACTGGAGGTGCTTTCCAATACTTCAGCACCAATGCTGATTTGCTGCAATATTGACGATTTCAACTCCGGTGAAGGCTGAAAACAGACAGACAGTTTTGCTTGGGTTGATGGTGCGCGCCGCATATTTCGGGGCGTCGTCGAAGCCAAAGCACCACTCATGTGGCTTGCAAGTCATCCACGCTGTTGGAAAGCAATGCACAGTCGTCAGCAGACAGCAACATACGGATTACTTGTGTCGCAGAATACAGTTTCTCGTACCGAAACGACGGATGTTCCAGCAACCCACCTATGAATACCGTGCTCCACACGAACACCGTAAGCACAAGCGGCATCAAAAGTACAATACATCATTGCATGATTGGAGATATTATTAAACATGGCAGTCCACATCACCAGGACAGGCGTGCGGCCCATCTCCTTATGCAGCTCAGTACGTTTCGCCACAGTACCCATGGAAAGATTAATAAATTTACGCAGATTCACCGCGGGAGTGCAATACATCGATTCACGTAAATATACG
>CALYDF020001733.1:0-20252 GCA_944474145.2 Dicrocoelium dendriticum
GGTCACTTGAAGTAGATAGCGAGTGATCCGCGCCTTCTTTGTCTTAGTTGCATAGTCAGCATTGCTTATTATAGGTGAAAGCGTCATGCGAAGAACACATGTAAAAGCGTTTAGCAAAGCTATTCGAAATTGGCTGGTAGAAGATTGATGTCTTCCAGCATTTCTGGCGATGTGCGGATGTGATTGAAACCACAGATTGCGTTGCAGCTTCGTTAGCAATGAGCTTGTGGTATCCTTAAGCTATCGTTATGTCATGGAAGCGAAAACGTAAAATCGAATGTGGTGATGTGCCTGGGTATAAACAAAAGGCGCGCTAACATAAGTTGGGAAGCAGGGCGCGGTGTCCGTAGCGAAGCATGCAATCAAATTAAGCCCGTTGAACAAGGTGAGTTAACCTGATTCGAATGAGTGCAGTATCACTGTGCTGGGTGAAGAGGAGGACTGGAAACAACGTAAAAGACTGAAGCAAATATATCATGCGACTAGTCAGGATCTAAAATGATTAGAACTTAGAATAAAAAGCAAATAACTTTATGCTTAAGGATCATGAAATGTTGTATTTAGTAAAAAGACCGTCTCCTTCACATTGCTGCTGAAATTGGGACATTTTTCTAATAAGCATCAAAGGAAAGGCTACTGATGATTAACCTACGGAACGTCGCAGCTAAGTTCACATGAGTGATAGCATTTTAATGATAGAAAAACCGGTTATGGTTGACTAGCTTTTACAATGTAGTAAGGGTACAGAATTTGCAAAGTGATTTTCCTCATCTTGGTTGGACCAGACTTGCTGTGAGGTGCCATATGAAATATCTGGTCTATTATGCTCAGTCCTCACGAAGAACTACCATGCCGCCGATTGACAAATAACTAGTCCGTATTTACAAGCTCCTTATCTCGACACCACTTGGTGGTATGGCTCTGCCAACAGCGAAAAAATGTTTGTTTGTCTAAAGGACAACAGATGCGATCGGTTAAAGTGTATGAGATGGTTTAGTGCTTGTGTTCAGGAGGACAGCTGGGATAATCTGACAGAGCCAGGAGCGTTACGGGATTATTACCATAAACACTGGAGTACATCCATTATATAAGGAATGCCAGTTGCTTGAACTCGGTGGCTATTAAGTGAACAATGGGTAGAAACTGGTGCGCAAATTATGGTCCCAGAAGATACCGTTTAAGACCTACGGTGGAAGAGCACGATGTGTTACATAACTAGTGAGCTCGGTTCGTTTTTACTACATCCCTAATATTTCTTACGGTTATTTAAGAATTCCACTCCGATTTTGACGCACTAATGTCAAGCCGAGAATTTGACATGTTAATCTCAGTCAATTATGGTAAAACTGATATAGGTCTTCTCTGTTGCAGTTCGCGACCTTTTTAGCATTCCCAAGAAATGTGCATCATCACGAACGAACCTTTGTTCCGATATTATGATTGCGTTACTATTCACCTCAACTTAGTATACCTGTAATTATAAACAAAGTCATGTGTCTACAAGCAACATTTCGTTTTCATTTTATAGTACATGTTTAACGGACTGCCGCACTTGTTAAATAACTTTGTCAATTTACTAAATCCAAATGATTGAGCAGCCGATCGCCATGCGTTATATGAAAAATATTAGTACACATGGTTGACACTGGATGGTATAGAAAAGTGAGCCATACTAATGAACATATAAAAGACCAAAACACATCTGCGCTGTACATAAACGCAAGGCATTCCACACGTTGCAGTGGTGCTTACTGAATGGTAATTTGCATAAAAAAATTAAACTTTTTACGTGCATATTTACCTGCGTCAGTAATTGAATAATTACTAATGAGTAACTGGCATCTGTTGTAATAAGAGACATTTCTTCATTGCTGGGTTTCCTTGGTGGGGCGCCTTCCAGCGGCTCCCTCCGTGTTTCCACCCGGATGCCCGCAGCTAGTGCCAATTCGTCATGGATGACAGCTGCAAACCTGCATTGTTAACAGTTGACTGTAAGGATAGCTGTTGTCCTCTACACCCATCCTTACATGCACGGCGGTAAAAGATGGGCCGGGCTATATAACAGTCAACTGCCAATCATGTACGTTGGCGGCTGTTACCCATGACCAATTAGTACTATCTGTTGTCATCCGGAATTAATGAGGTCGGAAACCTGCAGTGTTCCGCTGGAAGGCGCACCAATAACGAGACTCAGGCGGTCGAAACAGTGGCGTCTGGTGCTCTTCCAGACTAGCCTAAGCCTGCTGGCAGAGTGGACCGTGATGAAATATCTACTCATACTAAATACACACTATTTATTTCTAATTTGAAATCTCTCCGTATTACGTTGAAGTCCTTGCGCTGTACCAGGACGCTATGCGGAAAGTCCTAGCTCGTGGTGCTAGCTTCTCCTCTGCACAGTTCGTAACTGGCATGGTAGTATAGGATGATCCCGGTCCTCGGCTATTAGCCATGGAGAATCGGCACTAGAATATGGCACCCGGAATACTGCGACGGAACCCAAACATAGTCTGGCGGATGGCGCGCCACAATCGAGACTTAGAATGTCGAAACACAAGTGTCTGGTGCTTTTCCAAACTACCCTAAGTCGGCTGCCTGAGAGTGAAGCGTGGTATACTGTCTCAAAGAAATACTTGTTTTGCATGATTGCTCCACGTGAAATTTTTATGACATTTTTGATGTCTACAATTATTGGATGCAAATACACGGAATAGAATTCTTTTACTTACACGGGACAAATCATGCTTAACAAAATCCAACGGAAGCTTTACGCTAAAATCTGATATGTAAGTATCAACCTTGACCAGCTAAACATTTTACACTATACGTGGTATAGTTGGCCTCGCAGCTATACACCTACGGAACGACAAACAAGTGTCCGACTTACCCCATATGTCTAAGGTGATTTTTCCTCATAATGTCAAAATTAATTTGTATATTTACTGATTTAATGAAAGCCCGTTTATTATACAAATCTCCCTAACACCTGCTGTTTCCTCTGTACTTCACAGTTTTTCTTGGTCGCAATGGCGCACGCATGCCAAAGAAACCGGACCATTGAACGGGATGACATAATCTGTGCTTGCAATTATGGAGACCATTCTCTTTATCCTGTGCGTCCGACATATGAAGCAACCTATGACGGGGTCACCATTGAATTTCATCCAACTTGTGGGTTGAACTGCTTTCTCGTTAGACTTGCCTAGATCAACCTGACGAGCGTTACAACGGGCAATTTGAAATAAATTTTTGGTGCTTTGTTTTAATATTGTACAACATACCACAAAGTAGATATTTCTTGCACCAGCGCAGTGGTGCGTAGCAGGTAAATTGTATGATTCATGGTAGATTGCGATAATGGAAAATGCGAAGTATGAGTGCTAATAGCATTAAACTGGAAATCTACATCAATATTCATATTATGTTTGACAAGAAACCTAAACATACACTGTTCCAGGTAAACCATTTAGACGGTTGTTGCAATCCTCATGAGATTACAATGTCTAATACAAATGTCACACTATTCGCCTGCTAAATACTGCTAGACTAAAATTGTGTATCTTTGATGTGCGTTCTCCGTAGGTCAACTCCTTAAATAAATTCAAAGTACAAGGAAGCTAGAAAATGATTATTTTGGTTTAAAAAGCAAGTGCTTGACAAGTCAAGTAGAATAGTTGGTTATATTATTTCCAAATTCAAAGAGGTGATCCATCTTCCAAGCGTTTACCCATGTAACGGACTTGATAAAAAAGCGTTGTTAAGACACAAATTTAATGCAAGACCACAGAAGCACAACGGGTGTAGTGGTCGTTGTGGTAAAGTACAAGAAAAGGAAAATATTTTTCTTCACTTAAGTAACCCATCTAGGGGTCCACGTGACATGGAAATTAGGTAGAAATGCATTGGTTGTGTAGGCCACAATAGTGCCGCCTAAACTGAAATTGCTGGGAGATAATGCAAACATCCAAACTTATTTGCAAATGTCGAGCAGAGGGATTGATACAACTGAGCTTGGGAGAGAGTTACAGAGTTGAGGAACCCGAAAAGACAATCTATTCAGGTGTATTTTCATTCAGTTTCAGACGGTTATGTCGGAACTTGTTTTCTGGCTACGTTTCAGCAAATCTCGGTATACGTCGTTGAGGTCTCTCAATATTAGGTACAATAAGATGAATAACCGCACAACCTTCGGTAGCATCGGCAGAAAAATCTCAGCAATTGCAGTCTTTGCTGGTAAGTGCTATTGCGTAGGCCATCGACATTCTTTCCTATCTTGCGTTGCGTTGCCTGTAGCATTACCAGGTTGCGCTTCAATCTAGGTTGTCAAGGTTGGATAGCGTATTTAACGTGAGGGCGCAAGTAGGAAGACTGGTGGGTTAAATCTGTCGAATGTAATTCAGAGCAGACCCAAGTGCTGAATGCCTAGGTTCGCTGCTGCCTCAAACTGTTTTGAGCAGTTGAAGACACTCTGTACGTTCACGTTTTTGGAGACTGGTCAGCGATATTGCTGTCCAAACCAAGCTACTGATCATGTCTATCACGTAGTTGAACAACGTGGTATTAGTTGACTTTGAGTGGTATTGCTCTTGTAACTGACTAGTTTAAAGTCGCCTTAAGAAAGCACTGGAACCATTCGTGGTCGTTCGGTCCTCCAATGACTTATGAAATGCGAAGAATAGGTAATCGGAACCAAATAATCTCGCTAGACTGTGTTTAGGAAAACCAAGAATAGACGAAGACCTATCACCTAGCCTTGGGTTACACCATCAGACAGAGATAACCGGACCATCACTAACTACCGACGTTTGTGTAGAAGATTGTTCACCCAGGCGGTGCGCTGCCGATGCCAGATTTTTTTAGCATGTAAAGAAGAATTCGGTGGTCTAATCGAGCAAACACTTTTGCTTGCTATTGCTAAACAACACAGAGTTCTGCGCTACTAGTAGACCTATTGCGTAAAATTACCTTAGGTAACAGTACGTTTGTGCTTTCGGCGAAATCGACATTGATCAAAAGCTATTATAGCACGTTTTCTTTTGCACTGCATCAGCGTCTGCGATGATTGATTACATATTTTGGAGAGCAAATGATGCAGTTTTATTTAACGGGTTATAGTGACTACATCTCTTACAATTGAAATAATAACGGCTGAATGAAATATTACTGAAATTTTCCCCCCTAAACAGCGCTGATAGAAACAGCCATTGGTCCTTCTTTATCACTGAATTCCGCTTGCTGAGCCTTCGGTCAAATTTTATTAAATCCAATGGAACTGTAGTTGGGCAGGGCTAACAACCTTTTCGTACAGCTTCTGCAAGGAAGTTAAAGTTGTATAAACCAGATGGTGGAATAATATAAATGAGAATGTTATTTAAGCACGTTACCTGCTGGAACGCATGGAAGCAATGAAACTGTTGTACTGATGGTTTGCTTTACCTATGAGACTGCGTCTGTCTGTTGGCCAAGTCACAGCCCAACCACCTGTAGGAATAAAAAGACCAAGGCTCGGCAGACACGGTATCTTCTACAGAATAACTCAACTCTATTTATTAGAAAGCCCAGGTCGTCCACTCTTCTGTGTCTGGTTTTCAGACAAGTTGAGTGAATTCCGTCCCACGGGTTTACCATATCTGGCAGAATGTTTCGCCTCCTTTGGCGCGGACTTGTATCTGCTTACCAATCAATTCGCATCTGATTCCTATATTCGGCGCAACAGCCGCAGGTCGTTCCACGCGTGTGCTGATGATCACATGCAGCAGACAGCTCACGTGCTCCGCGGTAATCCCACGCGCAACATCGTTTCTAGATATTAACTCCGCTTAGCTCTCTATTGGAAAACGTAAGAGATCGGCTGCTTTCATTACTGTCCGTGTGAAGCTATCAGCCATGTTTTGTGCAGGAATTCCGTGCTTCAAATAACGAACGCCATTAACGCGCTTGTATAAGAGTTTGCGATGTTCACGAAATCACTTCATTAATTCCTGCTGATGCTTCCCGTGAATCATATTCGTACAGACTTTTTGGGTTACGTGTGCAGTCAACGTTTCGGCATTCGGGCAGTACCTGTGAGCTCGTCAGGATAACTGTAGCAAGACATGTAGTTACTGGTTATTCTGTCCAGAAATATTTTTCGTTTAAAGATTATAGGATTTCTTTACGGTACGTGCGCTACCAGGGGGCCGAACGTCTCAGTGAACGTTTTCCAGGCGAATCCTGAGATTACAATGTATCATTAACATGCTTGCCTAACAGGTTTTATTGCTTGAAGGCGTAATATGTTTCGTCCTCCATTTCAGGCTAGACGGCTTAGCCTAAATAGTCAAAAATTAGGTGAACGTAGTCACTAAGCAGCATAAGCTGGTGCGCGCAAGATCAAGTATTGATGACGTCTTCACAGTTCACATCTAATGGGATACTTTACTTGGTTATACAGTGAGTATCTGGAAAGTAGAGCATGGAAACGTGTACTTATTAACGTGAAATGGGCTATTGGTGATTATAAGTCGTGAATATTAATGACTCTAGCGATGTAAATATGACTGTTCATTGTAAATTGTTCAAATTAATGCGGAAAGGGTGATTCAGTTTTAGGTCAAGCTACGATGTCATGTTTGATGGACGGCAAATTATGCAGGTGAATATGGATTCTTGTTGCGCAACCATAGACAGTGCTAAGGTGAATCGGGGGCGATGATATCTAGGCGAACGTTAGGTTTAAAGCAGAGGTTCGCAAATATGGCACCACAACCCATTCCAATGCTGCAACGTATCATGTAAGTTGATCTACAAAGCAATGGTCTCTAGGTTTAACCAACACTTCGCATTCACGATGAGGTCCCACGGTTTAGAGGCGTGGCATCCTCTAAGTACAACCAACTTAATATGAATGCCATGAGCATTAGTTTACAACATGTTTTGTATGTTAGGACTGTGTTGTCGGGCGCGACATATGTGTTTTGCTCTAAGCCGACCGTTACGTGTTCAGTCTCTATTCGTTTATTTGTTTACCCATATGCCTATAGCTTACATGAGACTGCAGGGCCCCAGAGATTTCCAGATTTCCAAATTGCTTCGTAATTCGAGCCACTCTGTTATCTGTTCTTATTGCTTTTATGTTGCCTTCCTCAGGACCGTGGAAACAATGTATTTACTGCAGCTGCATGTTCCATCAAATTGCTGACCACCCATGGCTGTGCGCATGCTGCATTTAGCCTGATCTCGTATATCAACCTAATACCCCTTTCCAATAGATACACCTATTTATTAACTGTGGTTCCAATTTCATTGCCATTTGACCGCAGTCCTTGTAGTTAGATGATGAAGGATTTACCATCGACAATGCTAGGAAATCATTATCCAGAGAGTGCTTCGCGCACTTAGTACCACAGTTCTTGGTTTCGTGTTTACACCTTGTGCTCAATAGATTCCGGAAATACGGGAACACCATAAACTAAGGTGATTATTTTTTATCGCTATTGGATTGGTCGCCTAGGTTGGTCACTTTCATTGGGTGACCTATCCAATGGAGCTTGGGTGTTATGCGCATCTGCTCGGTGGTTTGCAGAGACAACCGACTGATAACAGGGTAGTCTCTGTCTTACCTGCTGCGTTTAGACTTACGCTGGTACTTCGAGGTCGGGTGATGCTCTACTCGTGTTGTCATATTGAGCTCAACCCGAATAATTGGCGCATCGCTGATGGAATGCTATTGCTTGCGACTGTCTAGCAACTAGCCATTTGTTGTGTAAGTTTTAGATTAGCAAACGTTAGTGCACACGAGAGCGGTTCTGTCTAGCGAATATGCCTTGGAGCGCTTTTGTTGGTGATATGGTTTATTAAGTAGGGGCCATTGAATTTGTGGGTAAAAGCTGTGTCGTGTGGCTTGTGGTTAATGCGGAAGATGGACCTACGCCTTTGTCGTTCCAGGTATATGTATCGAGTTAGCTGATGCATTTGCCGTTTATGTAATTGCAATGGATTGCCTCCGGCTCTGCGTCGTCAAATTAAAGACCGATTGGTTTGGTGTAACTTTCATAATTAGTGCAATAGAAGCCGATACAAATGGAACTTGCCTGCTTAAAGGATCTAACTTTCTCAGACTAATTGGTGCAAAAACTGTTTGCCTGGTAGCAAGGCTACTTTTACTGCTTGATTTTGGGACGGGGCTCAGGAATGGTTCGGTTTCATTTGGTTCTGATGGTAACGTGCCCAATTATTTACAAAAATCTTTGGCGCTTCTTAAGCACCGATATAAAATTGTCAAAAGTAATGACTGAGTAAACGACGAAAGCAGATTGCATCAGGTATATTGTTTACTTTCTTTAGGTCCGCTTGATTTATGCCACCACATTTAGTGTGAAATGCAAGTGCACATTTAGAGGATACCAAAAGTGTTCTGACCGCGAGGGTTAATTTTGATTATCCTCATTTCTTGAGCCACTGGACGTCGGTTATCGAAGGCCGGTTTTCGCAAGTAAGATGAACGTACAAGCGAACTAATCCTGCTTTATTGATTGATGAAGGTTCGTATAAGATTAGGATCCTTAACTTATCTTGTTGTATTAGGATGCCAGTGGTTGCGTGTCACCGCTGGTTGAATCAAATAAAAAGCTACAATTTTTGTCTTATCATCCTTTGAACTGGTCTTGTGCAAATGAATTTTAATCACCGGGTATTGCGAAAAATCCTTAACCAAACGCAGTAGCGCAGCAGTGATAGTTGTTACAAGGAGATAATGTTTTGTGAGCGAATAGTATCAACAGAATATTTAACGCACCTGAGTTGCAAAAATCATGATCCCTAGGGAAAACTACGTAAAAGGTACTCATTGATATTAGTCCGATTCGAACGATTGTATGAGCAATGCGCTGTGTGAAGACATTAATGAAAACCTTTGACAAAGTAGTGCGCACTTGTAGTACGATTGGACGCAGGTATGACAACCAGCTAAGTGAGCATCCATGGGACACACTCGCCACGTCCACTCAGTTATAAAAAAGGTTTCAATTGTTCTATTACAAAGCCTTGGAAGCAAACCCATAACAAATCTCAAGGTGAAGAATTTATAGGTCTGGTAAATTAGAGCCGCGTCCCCAAATACTTTGAACCATTGTGACGCTATGTATGCACTTGGTCCGCAGCACTTGACTGAATCCAGGCACGGAAACCTAATCATGTATTAATCAAGTGGAAACATATTACATGTAATTTTGTTGAGGCCACTGTGAAGTAGGAGTGATTTCGTGTAACCACTAGTTTCGATGACCTGTTTTTAGCAAAAAGGGTACTATCAGCCTTCTGAACTTACTGCGAATGTTTGAGCGCATGGAAACGTGCGGCTACATATTGACTGCTAATGAGAGAGAAAATCTAAGAATTCAACCCGCATATCAACTGAATGGTGGAATTAAGAGATGTAGCCATACTAAACCGCAGTTCAATAAAAGTACTTGTTGGCGAAGCAAAACAATTGTCACAGGATTCGATGCGAGCACTTAGTAAGAACTGAATTTAGTAAAACGGTGTGTCGTACAATCCGTGGCCAACAAGAAACTGCAGCAGAGGTAAAGCATCAAATCAAAGAAAATTAGCGAATATGCAAGGTACGATCTTAAAAACAAAGCTTAGCAATGGAATCAACTAAAGCTTGAACATGTATCTCTATATCACAATTCAAATAACAGACTACGACGTGGATATAAATATTTAGGAAGTGACCGACACGAAAACAGCCGATATCTATTGTTCGCATTAATAAACAAAGCACTGTACAATACAAGGAATATAATGATGTCACCAGTCCGACAAACGAATACTAATATTAGTAGCCGAAGTGCTGCAACCCAAATTGCTTAAATTATGTTTGGGGTCGGTCGGAAAAATGTTACCTAAAAAGGCGCACCTGTGGTTGGTGTGTAACCGGCATATCAAGGTCAAGGTGCAAGGTATACCCTAAAATGTATAACTTAATACAATGAAATATGTCAAAGCCTAACAATAGATAAAAGAGAATCAGTTAACGGAAAAGTTTGCTCAGTAACAACATGTTACCATAAATCACACAAAATAATTTAGCGCGTGGATGGCAAAATAACAGAGGAATTACAATATACATATATATATATATATGACACTGATGAGTGGTGGGGATTTTGGACTAATCACGGTCCAGTACGTTGCAGTTCACTCTCTTGCACACAGGTTCCCGTCTTTTTAAGAAAATTACCAGGCAGCTGCTTCTACCTTCCATGTTGCAGCAGTGGTGCGCGTTTCTGTGACCGCTACCGGGTTTCCACCACCGGGTTCTAACAGTTGGTGCAACCCTATGCCATGTTACGTAAAGAATTGCCACTCCTCATGGTTACAAGTACTATAAAATGTTGCATTGTTCAAATGCCATGCCATAGCGTGGTCTATGAGGATGTTATAAGCTACAGGCTAGGCACTGTCATCTGCAAGCCTGGTGACCTGCGGGTCAGTGCAATTTAGACCTTGCTATAGTCCAGTAAGTTTGCAAATTAAGTAGCCCAGCTGACATCCTCTCGCCTCAGTGGACTAACCAACTGGCTAGTTCTCTTCAGACTCAAGCATTTATGGCTTTGATCCCTGGTAGGGGTCAGAGGAAGCTCAAAACCGAGAGGGCCCAATAGGGCGAAACTCGTGCGGTGTTTTCGGAATTATGGGTGTGCTTTGCACCGCTTGAGCTACTGGAACGAATAATTTAAAAGTTACAACCAATATCTTTCTTATCATAAGTAATCTAAAATTTAGCCTATCCTAGTTATAAATGCTGAGGAAATAGCCTCTCGTAAGAGTAAGGCAGGAGCTAGGAACTAGCCGCCACCATCTGCCAGGGTAGTAACCTGCATGGAAGTGGGACATATAACGTGAAATATCCAGTTAACTTGTAAATTTATGTAGCCCAGATGCCGTCCGCAATAGCTCAGTGGCTTTAACTGCTGACTAATTGGTGTGAGACACCAACGGTCATGAGTTCGATCCCCAGTAGGGGACCGAGGGAATGCGCTCTACTGACGAGACCCAGTAGGATGAAAAAGCGTCTGGTGCATTTCTATATTGTTGATAAGTAGCTTGCGTGCTCATGGGACGAATACATTAAAAAATAAAACGAAATTCCTTCTACTTATTGGTATAATAAAATGCACCCGCTCCTAGTTTTAAGTGGTATACGTATGTTGTCTAGTTTGAGGAAGTCATGACCTGGAGGCTAGCCACTGTTGTCTGCAGGGGTAGTACCCTATGTAGACATATGTCTTGCCATGTCCCAGTTAATTTGCAACGTGTTTCTCGCATAACCGCCGCTCTTCATGGCCCAGTAGCTTAAGCAGCTAGCTAGTTGCCGTCAACCCCTAGCGGTCAGGGCTTCGGTCTGCAGTAGGCACCAGAAGGAATGCACGCCACTGACAAACCCCAATAAGGCGAAACGCGTCCGGTGCTTTACTAAGTTGTGGCTAAGCTGTGACGCATTTGAGTTGAAGGAAAGCATATATCAAAAAGTACAACCAATCTCCGCCTTTTTATAAGTAATATAAAATTTAGCCTCTCCCAGTTTCAAATGCTATAGGTTAAACGTCTTGATTGGAATTCAGAACCTAGAGTCTAAAACGTACATTTTGCTCAATTGCCTTCGCTCTGCACCTGATCCAAAGCCATAAACAATTCCTCTCGCTCCCTTCGTAGAATTCACAACCGAACGCTTGGCTGCATCCATGCAACAAGTGTCAAAGTTTTCCATTGTTTTATGTCTACCTTCTTAGTCGTGTCTCTGCGTGCCTCCTGTCGCCTCTCGCTGGGTGTTCAGCCTCTACCTAGAGCTGACGTTTCACTTCCCTACGTACCTTACTCAACATTCGCTACCACCCCGCGTACTGCCTGACTTGCGCATTAAGGCTGGATTTTGCTCTCACCACCACAAGTTCCTGCTTTCCACCCAAGACCCTACAGCTTTTTGTTTGCTTTCGTGATTGCGGCCTTTTCATTGGACCATTGACAATGGCCGTTCACAATTTTTCCTGTCATTGTGACCGTAACGTCGCTCTGCTATCGAGAGAAGCAGTTTGCGTGTTTTATTAGGCAAATCTTTAAACAATTATGCCATTAGTACACTTTTGGTAAGCTAGCACCAAATGCCAACGACTGTGGTTTTTATATTTACCGGTAGGTTCGTCTCAGCTCCGGTCTTCTGTCGTCCGATTAATCGATCTTGGAGGTCTCTGATTGCTTGTCTACGCGTTATTCGATTATTCTCTTAACGTGTTTGACGCTTACGGTTTTCCACAATTTCGTCCCTAAGCCATCTTCTTTGGTTCGTATAGAAATATCTGAAGAATGGCTTCCACGATATTCGCGAAAACTGTGATCCGATCACGGCAACCTGATGAATTACCTGTTATTGATGACAATGTTTTAGGTGATGGATCGCACTGTAGTTGTAAGAATAGTCAGGCTCATGGTCTCCTTAGCGCGTCTGCTACCTTAGTGTTTGCAGTGATGAAGAAGAAACAAAAAGGCACTGAGTTAGAGATAGCTATGTTGCGGTTGGAAATAAAGGAGGGTGCGATTTGCCAGAAACATCTCGCTTCTGGATGTCGTGTTCCAAAAGGCAGGGAGGAGCAGATGAGTCGGTTCCTTAAGGTTTGTCAAAAGGTTGAACCTCGCGCAGTAGCTCCTGTGTCGTGTCCCCATTTCTCCCTGACAGTTTGTTACACGTGCTGCAAACTACCGTAGGTCAAGTTGGAATATTTTGACGGTGAACCGGCAATTTATTGTAGGTTTAACATGTAATTTCAGTATATTTTTGAGAATCCTGATATTTATAGCCGTCAGTGGTTGCTGTATCTGGTATATTCTTACAGAAGACGTGCCAAGGAGAAATTTGCAGTTCTGGTGTTACCAGCTCTCTGGGCAAACACAGCGTGCGACCGTAGATTAAGTGCACTTGTGTCAGATCGAAGTCCGCTTTAACGGTCTTCCTTAAGCCTAGTAGGGCGAAAGGATAAGTTTCGTACTCTGAAGAGTCTGCTTGCATTGCGAACGCTGTCTTCATTTGGCGATGAGTGCGTTCTGCCCTGTCGTCAACAGCTGCATGTTACACTCTCGTCTGGATGTGCCGGTAACACAAATTCTTGAGCAACATGGCACAAGTCGATCAGGAATGTCACTCACGATCATTAGTCACGATTGTGGGACAGGCGTACTGAGCTAATCGACGTTCTAAAACTGCCTTTGCTACTGGTTCCTAAAAGGAGTTCGGAATCGTAATGGCCTCTAACCACCTGCTCGATGCAATTTGGTAGGTATGGCGAACTTTTCGATGATGGTAGTAGACCTAGGAGGTCGACGTGCTTCTGGTGTCAGTAACTTCCCTAAGGGGCTTTTCGTGTGCTTTTGCGCATTCGTCTGATGATACGGAAGGCAAACAGCGGACCCGGTATTAACATCACGAGTGACATTGTAGCAAACGATTTGTGAGTCTAAGTTCAGCCGATGCACGAAAGCTTTGTGAGACAGACCATGCACTGTCGTATCCGGTCTGTCGAAATTACTGCAGGTCGGCTAGGCGCTGTGCGCCCAGATATAAAATGCACATTATGGTTCCACCTGATTATATCAGCGGAATGGATTGTATGTATGGTATGGAAGAAATGGGTGGTAGACCAAACACAAATAACTGTTGCGCTACTGCCATGGCTGACAACTCGATGCCCAGCCAGCGTCAGTTGAGGTCGGTTGAATTCGAGAAATTTCGTCGGCGATGGCGTTGTGCACATGTGAAACATGTCTTATATTGTAGGTAAATTAAGCGGTGTGTCAGAAATGTGGTATGGATAAATACTTGACTACCCAAAGTGCTGTCACGAGGTTCGGCATGTTGCTGGGGTTTAGGCAAAAACGCCAGCGGTGGCCAAACCTCACCTACCTGTTGGAGTAAAATGGTACCAACGACCGCGCCAGAAGCGTCCGTACTGAGTGATAGTAGTGCCGTTGGGCCGTAACGCGCTATATTGCTAGGCTGATGATAGCCTTCTGGATGGCGCTGATTCCTGCCGCAGGATTATCGAATTTCTTAGTCATCCCTCGGAGTAGGTCCATGAGGAGGTGCATAACGGAAGCGCAACTGGGTATGAAACAGTGAGAAAAGTTGACGAGACCGTCGGGGCCTCTGCCCTGATCGCCACTCTAGGTTGAGATAAACGATTAACAAGTGATCGAACTTATGGCAAGTGCGCTTCTCCTGAAGTGGTCGTGCATACAAGGCGGTGATAATCACAAGCAATATCCAATCCGTAACAAAAACAGTCGCTGGAAAGTTTATGCGGCATACTTAGATCAATCAGCATGGGAAGATATGCAAACAAACCAAGTGGAGTTGTCAGGGCACTTTTTGCGATGTCCGCCTCGGCTAACGGAATTTGGCTGTGCGCGTGCCAAGTCTCTTTTGCTACAATCCTACTTACACGCCACACACGGTGGGATCCACAATGCTTGGGATGGGAAAACTATTGGATGTGATAATGGTAGTTAAGTTTCATACTACTCGCCGTAACGACGCCAGTTCCCCATGGTTTTCTTCGGTACCAGGTGAAGGAGTGATGTCCGTGGACATTTGGATGTTCAAATGATACCGAGTTGAACCACATGATCAAATTCAGCAACTAAGGCACGAAACTTTTCTTCATCTGGAACTTGTTGTTGGACAGCGCGTGAGTATGTGGTGAGCGAAATGTGTCGCGATTGGTGACATCGCTGCAGCTGGTCGTGCCAGTTGCAGGTGTTTGGATATAAAGTTCGGAAAATCTAAATTTGCGTCAGCGATTCGGCTAATGGGACTGATAATCGAGGCGTCTGAACGAATGCTTTCAAACCAAATGTAGGTGCGACCTTCTAAGAGCCTGTGTCGAACAGCATAAACAAACATTTTAATATTACGCAGGAATGCGATACAGGTTATTGTCAAGTGTACAAACGCGACCATGGAAATCCCGTGAAGTTTTGCGTCTACATTTACTTCCAGGCTCATCTTTTGCTGACTGCATATTTTGGATTAGCAAGTCAAAATTGTTCACTCCGATTCTCCATGCCTCAACTGCATCTTCTACTTAAACGGACATCTTGTTGACCTGCTCAATCCCTCTTAGTAAAACCGTTAGTATTCCATTCGCAACGCGCTTCATCAGGACGCTCTACACAACTCAGGATTGACAAGGTGTCACAGACATAGTAACTGCCGTATCTGCATTTGTGTTTACACCAGAACTGTGTTGACTTCACGTTGCCCGTGCGTTCTAGACTTCGTTCTCTGGACCTGTTACTGAATAAGCACCAACCTTCACACATACACCACAGTCTAATGTTGCGCGCACAGATATATTGCGCAACTAGACGAGCAGATGGCAAGAATCCTTGTAACGAAGCCACAATTATCGTTCAATTGAGTTGGGCCACGCTTATGTCTCATACTTTGAGTGGACCTAAGTTAAATGTAAGCAATTGTTGCCAATGCTTTATTAATGCGCGATCGTTCTACGCCGTGTGTCCATGTTAAACGATAATGATGGCAAGTGAATCTGAATGTTATTAGCTAAAATGTGGTTAGACACAACGGGTGGTACTCATTTATATGTGTGTGCCTAAATACAATGCAATTTAATAACCTCAGGATAGAAGTTGAGTATCCTCAATGAGGATAAGTATGACTTAGTGAACTTCGACTCTAATGTAGATGGAAGCTGTTAGAAAATACTTTGTACAGATGCTTGTTCCCTACCGCACATTAGACCTTCAAAGGTGCTATCGGGTACGGTGAGACCAACTACTGTCTAATACTTAAAGTGACATGGAGTCAAAACACTTTTTACACTGGGCAGTCAACTAATGATAACGTTACTTAAGTGCTATTAGTAAATTGTTCACCGCAATTAGGTGACATATAAAGAAACGCACCAGTTATGTTTCATTCGCAAACCCGAAACATTCCTTCTAAATAAATCCTCCAAATACTGCATTTTGTTTATAATAAGGGAAACTTAAACCGCACAGTATTGTTCGTTCTACATATTTTGTCATAATTCTAGTTCCACCTGCCTTCTGCCTGTTGTGTCGCTTTCTTAACGATAATTTTCCATTCATTGACGCACTTGGAGAAATACACCGGAGGTCACATCCCGATAAGTTTAATCCTATAACCAAACACCATATCGGAACGTTTAGCCAGTGAGCTAACGTTAAAGGGTGCACGTTATTGACAACACTTGAAGCAAAAATGGTGTACCCAATCGTTAATCGCCAAAACATGAATATAGCTAGGCTTCAATTCACACACAAAATTCATCAAAATAATTATCAATTGTCGACGAGGTCTGGTTGGATTACAACTAAATACGTAATTTTGCGTATTGAGTAAAATGCTGTATTTGGCGATAATCTTAATGGCAGATTTGCTTGGTGGCCATACAAAACATTTTCCGCAATCATTTAACGTCTTGGATAAAATCCATACATGCGAATCGGTGGAATTACACTCTATAATGGTGCGCATCCTATTCAAAGCGTCAGTTGTTCAGTCGCAAAATATCGTCTTTGCAAACCAACTCATATATTGGGATAGAGCACTACTTATTGAGAAGTGAACAACCAAGGAGGTAAGCCACGAAAATAAACCAAAATAAGTGGTTACTTCACGCGAAGGCTGCGTGAGTGTCTACTAGTCACGGCAAGGCCAAGGCACTTACGAGTTTATATATCAAGCAACGGTGTAAAAAAACAAAAGCCAACAGAGATCTACAGATTTAGTAGTGGAATTTCCTAATTCATAAATCTTAAAATTTTAAATCATAATCCAACGGTACTTAAACTGTGTTCGTTGCACTGCGAAGCCGCAATGCTCATAATAGTACAGCTTTTATCTCATCTGATGAAATCCATGCTATTCGACAAATTAAGGGTTCAACGTAGCGCACTGAATTCGGGCTACTCGCTACGCGCATAAGAATCAAATTTCGAGATCCAATAGTTAATATCGTACGGCAGCGTAAAATGTTTCTTTCAGCCTTCGACTGGAATAGGTTCACGAACGCGAGATTAACGCAAACTTCTTCCATTTATCGTAAGCCACTTTGGAATTCGTTGGAGATTTGTGAGTTGTGGCAAAAGAATTTGCAGTTGGCCACAGATGATGCGCACCGCTTGTGCTCGGTAAAGAAAGTGCACAAAAGGGCATCCATTAAAGAACCTAAATAATCAAGATGATGCCTGCATTACGAGGTTTTTTCCCAAATGGTACTTAAAATCAACTTTCTTAGCAAGATCTCCATCACAGTTACCTCCACCAAACTTGATGAAACGTCAGGTAGAAGCAAACTGGGGTTCTGCTGCCTAAGCGATACTTATGGCAACAAAAATATAGTGGGTCGAGTACTGATGATTCTAAAATTTATTCTACCACTTGTGGTGCTGTTTGACAATTTTAATGCTCCTTACTTTCATTTTAATTGTCCGCCGATCTTTAGCATCAGCACGCTTACATACACTTCTTTGATCAACCTCGAAGTGCTTTATCCCAAACTCCATATGGTTTGAGTCCAAGAATTGCGGAGTACCTCCTGTCGTTGGTTTACAAGTTTTGAATTTTATTTGCTTTGGTGCACACAAAAAAAGTTTCTATGTGCATTCAACAACACAAATTGTGCACTTTCCGGAAATTCAGTTTAGGGAATACTTAAGATCCCACAGCAGCTAGTCTGGGTTGCAGTATACGCAAGCTATAGGCAAATCTACGGTAATTACCATTGCTGTCAACGCTGGCAGAGAAGTTGCTACAGAAACCAGCAGTTCAACCATGTCTCAAGTATATGTTGTTTGAAGCAACATGAGATCAATAGCAAACGTTTTACATAACGTTCTCGCCGTTATTGGTCTTTGCGGCGTGCCTGCAGCTGTAGCCGTTATTGCAGTCAGAAGCATCAACTCATCGGGAAAGATGAACTCAATCTTTGCTTCTGTAAGCGACTGTGTCCGCACAAATCCAAGTCTGCGCCCACAACAACGTCACACATTTATCGGATAGATAACACTATTCACCTACTTTGTTTTGGCCTAGAAGACTGGACGGCTGATCAGCGCGCAGACCTAGAATAGTCAATTGCTCTCACCTCTCCATTAAACTGCCAAATGTAGGCTGCCTTCTGAGTATTCTATTCTATCATGAGTATATAGCGGAAGGCTATAACAGTAAGGTTAGCTAAGCGATCTTGCAATAATGCCTTTCAGGTCAGTACAGTTATAAGAACCAAACGCGCAATGTACTGCGTTAATTAAAGCTGGATCAGAGGCATTTGCTGTTGGATCGATCTTTCGGTCAACTCAATGTATGCAGGCTTGAAAACCGACGTTTCTCTGCAGAGGTCCAACATCGACCACATGACACGGTAACTCACCAAAACGGGTTAAAAAATAAATCCCTGACTGTTTTGCACCCAATGGTCCCAGAATCTATCGCGATCACATTTCAGGATAAGTTATCTGACGACCAAGACCAGTGGGGCTCAATGTGCATTTTGATGCAGGTTAAATCCCAAACACACAAACATAGTTACTTGTCACTGGAACTCTGCACACTATGGAAAACGCCGGAGTATTAGATTAACAATGGAATCAGCCATTGATGCAGAAAACTTTCAACACTGCGACTGCGCTACCAGGCAGGTTCTGTAGAACACGCATCTATCCACACGTGCATTGTAGCACGTGACAAGCGAACAGAAACCTATCGGAAGGATACAAAAAGTAGGATTGTTAAAGCACAACTTGACTAAGACAGACAGACAGCCACCATACATACAAGGGAACGCCGGACGGCTGTTTCGTCTGAGTAGATCTCGTTGGTTTGGCGCATCCTCAGAATCATCCCTCTTTTGAAAACCATGATCTTACTTTTATGAGCCAGCGAAATAAATCACTGAGCCATGCGTTAAAGACACATCGCAGGTTGACGCAGGCAAACAGTAACACACATACAGTTGATTTCTATTCAGCTGCTTAATAAATATGCGTTTCGTCACTAACACCAACCCCCCATCCTCCCAGATCGCAACGCAATATATCACTGATGAGCCGGTAATAAAACTGACTGAACCACGAGTGACGCGGCTTGGCAGCGTGGCTGAAATCTACTGCGACATAGCGGTGCATCCTAAGAACGTGCACAAAAGGTCTAACAACCACAGTAAAATTTGAGTCGCATTCTGCCGCCGATCTATATAGCATTTCCCACAAAGTTGCATAAAAGGTCCACAATTTTGCAAAGAAAGTCCAAAAGTTTTCAACGAAAGTCCAAAATGTTGCAAAACCCTGCGCGATTCGCCAGCCGCTCAGAGCCAATACTCTGACCTTAAGCGTGTTCTCATTGGCCGGATGTCAAGGTTCGGTGCGTTAGTCTGGGAAGATGAGCGCATTGCCCATTGACTGGGTAAGCCTTGTGAATGAACATTAGAGGCATGCACTTCGGCGGTGCAACGGGCTTGTATGCGCCGCCCTCACGTCCGAAACGGTGGATCATAATTGGTATGAGGGCAATGAACAGCTGGAACATAAGCACACGACCGAAACCATGTCTATGATATTAGCGTCGTCAGCATGCGTTCTCTCGTTTGACAGATTATCTCGTCAGACATTCGTGACCGAGTTTTGGGCGCCTTCGTAAACGGTGATGACTGGCAGCTGGTGGCAACTGTGAACAACGTCAACTATCAAACAGCCTACTCCTGGATTCATCGTTCTCTTGATCAAGATCCGAGTACTGCGCAGGCGAACGGTCGTAAGCGGATTCTTTCAGACGAATACGTAGATGACATTCTGGATTGGATCGCAAGAGTCTCAACTCTTACGCTACGAGAAATGCGAGTACGAGTGCAGGCAGAAATGGATAAGGACATTTTGAAGTCAACAATCGCACGGCACCTGGATGGTTGATTGCTAACTATGAAGAACATCTATCAGGTTCCCGAGGGAATGAACCATGAGCAAAGCAAATGGATACGCAGGGAATTTGTTCAACAGTTTCTGCAACTTGAGAGCGATGACAAGTTCCTCATTTTTAATTATGAAGCGAACTTTAACGTTTACTGCAAAGGTACTCGTGGTCGGGCACACATAGGAGTGAGGGCCTATTGCAAAGTTGCCAACAGCAGAGGGCACAATTCGCTTTTAATCGGTGCACTCAAAATGGAAGGGAA